>JBCAUI010140537.1:0-18103 GCA_038406195.1 Haplosyllis anthogorgicola
AACATTTAATACAAAATACTGTTTTGTATCACTGGTTAAGAGCACCGTTTCGCCATCTAGTGACGTTCCTGGAACTATACACAACATAAGAAAAGGAGAAGTACTAACCAACATCACATAATAGTATATACAACAATAGGACAATAAGTAACAGTATAAATAGTAGAAAGTATCGCACAGTATTTTGTACCCAAACGCTTCCAAATTATTACAATACTTTGGATTACTTCAGTGACTTTGTAAGTGGGCTGAGGCTGTGCCATTCAAAATCGCATGATAATAAGACTAAATTCCCATCCATGATGAGCCACGTAATGTTATTAACAACGTATGCATTCATACCTCTGTGGCCATCATTGCCATAAATTCCGTCGTCATCCATTTTGCCGGGCACTGAAGGGTAGACACCACAGCCTACATTCAATCCTCTTTCCGCCAGTCCGCTCGTCTCTCCGTTAAATGCGCTTATGATGTCTTCAATGCACTGCTTTTCTGGAATAAAATCGGGAGGTGACCAGGCCCTCAGTGCTCCATCCTCTAAACCAATCATAGCTGCCTTTTCAACCTATAAGTATTCAAAGAAATTCCCATTTTGCACTGGACATGTTTTGTTTGAATAGTAAACTTTTCGTCAAATCCACTGAGATTCCCCTCAAGTCCGAAACAGGAAAATGGACGTCGGTCCACAAAACAATTTTTAAAGAAAGAAATTGTCAAAACGATAGTTTGGAATTTCATCACAAAAGATTATTTCATGCAACGACGTAACCATGGTTTATTCTGGAAAGATTAATGGTTGTAAGATCAAATGACAAGTTATATCTGGTTATATTATGCAATATTAAAAAAACGATAGTCTATCTGATCATTAGTGTACAGCATTACAATTTCTACATCTATGTGTGAAATTTGACAACAGAATAAACTGCCAATTCGTAATGCAGCGTGGCGGACACAAGAGAAGTTATTGCTTTCTATTCCAGTTTGGTATGCCATCAGGAAATAAATTATGATTAATATTATGACGTATTTCCAAAGCAATCGTTGGATACTACTTAGAAGTGATTCATCTATTTACATACGCTCGCGAACTACTTACATGCAAAGAATTCAATTTCACTTGAAAATTGACGTTCAGCTTTAAAAATTTTCTCGATTTTAACTTTAGTGGTGTCGCATATGTTGCAAAACATTTCTTCAATTCTTTTCTGCTAATAATAGCCCTATGTATCACTGTCTCGATTTCTTTACCTTTCCACTTCCCATGATGGTGGTGTCTATAACGTTCTGCTCCCACTGGTACTGGAAGGGATCCGATACTTGTTTTACCAGCTTGGATCCTTTGCCTCCATCATTCGCGTCCTTCTTCTCTTTCTGAAAATTATAACAACATTTAACTCACTTAAAGGACCCATTTAAATAAATTGATGCTAATTGCAAGAGAACAATATTTACAGTTGGTAGAATATGAAATATTGAGGGTGTTTGGGAACAAAATAATTCTGTGCTTTTGATGCAAAGTGGGAAAGTTTATTGTCATAACTGATTGGATGTTCATCCATATTTTATATAAAATGCTCTGCACATCTTCACAAGTTGCGCAAAATTTCCTTTACTTAACTCTGAGAAGTCTTAAAATCAGATACCTCTGGTTACTTAGAGTTATTTATTTCAAAAATAATTATGACTTCGTTACTAACATGGAATTTTGGAAAATGTTGTTCCAGAAACATTGATTATTATGTTGTGTCAATAATTCATAAAGAATGTTTCATGCAGCTGTTGCCCACATAACAGCGAACGTTGATATTGAAAGAACCAGTTAAAGGCGGAATTGCACCTAATATTAAACGTGGATAATGCGTAAAAAGATAGATCTTTCTGATGACAAATATTTTAGATAAATTTTGTGCATAAATTATTGGAGAAATTCTGCATGTTTTTTATAATTGCAATTTGCATCACAATTCGGGAGCTTTTTACATAAAACGTTGATTAGGCTGCAACAACTGGCTGAACAGCTTGAATATAAAATTGAGCTAAATAAGCCCATCTTGCAGGGAATAGTCAGGGAACATGTAACAATCGTAGACACGTGCACACAGACACGTGTGCACAAAAACGAAACTTGAACGGTGCACCCTCGAAGACATAAAAAATTACAGATTTGTAGAAAAATCATCCCTCTTGTGTGAATCACCACACAGGAGTCCAGTGTCCATCTCAATGCATCCCACATAAATTTGTTGCCTTATGCTCAAAGCATGATTTTTTTAAATGCAATATTTCACAAAATGACTAAGAATAAAACACAGATTTGTCTCTTTTAATTTAAGATTTGAAATGTCTAAACTACACAATGTCCCTTATTGATTATTGAGTCATGTGCAGATGTTTCATATGTAATTATGTGCTTTGATTCAACATGAGCATCAACTCGTTCGTCAATAAACGTACTATTGTTTCTGATTGCAAATATATCACACAAAGTGGCCACCCTTTAGACTTTATGTGATTTATTTCCTACGAAAGATTATAATTCACATGTGCGATATTTTTCGGAATTGATTCTCAACGATTTAGCACAAACATACGTCAGTTTTATCTTCCTGTTTGATTTTCAAAAAATAGTGCAAAAAAACCCCTTGCACTTTGAAGGAAAAACTGTGAAGTGCAACAAGACTTCTTGGCCGCAACAACGTATTATTCGTTCCCTTCTACTGAACGAATAAAAGACATTATTTCTCTCTGACTCGTGGAACACCATATATTTATCTCAGTTGTGACAGACATAGTGACAATTGCGAAAAATAATTTTGGGACAAAATACATGCACTACTCGGACAGTTTAGAACAATTCGAACCAAACGTTTGCAAAAGAAATTCACTTTTAAGGGTTGATTCAGCATGAAATTCTTTTGTTTGAAAAGAAGAGACGGCATGTGTATAAATAATATACAATATGAATAAGAATTGTAATACCTGAGCGCAAGTGCAGTTCCCCATGTGGGCTGGATCTTCTGCAAAAATAGAAGAAAATTTTCATTATTTAAATTTAATCTAAACCCTTCACTTAAATGTGTCGGCCTTCAAGCGTAACTTGTCCCCAGCCTACGGTCCATCCAATAGCGTGGGATTGTCGACATAATTACTTTGATTATAGGAAAGTGGCTGAAAAAGAAATACGTTTTATTGAAACGAATACTTTATAAACAAAAAATCGCTTTCATTTTTTAGCACTTTACAATAGACTATATTTATTGCCAATTATTGTTACATAAACTTCAATGATTGTTTGAAAAGTTTCAATTGAGCGAGATTTCTATTAAATAGTAAGACGCTCAGGTTTGCGAAAATGTTCCTTTAAAGTAAAGTACTGAAAATTAAATTGCGCATTTAAAATTAATTTTAAAAAATGTTATCAAAGCAACAACTAATTTCTGGTAAATCAACTTCTACCTTTACGTTTACTACGTCACGTATATTATTCCAAACAAAAAGCAAATAAAACACTAATCATTATTCATTTTATACTTGCCTGAATGTTCCATATTTGATCTTGTTTTTGTAGTCTTTTTTAATCCAGACAAAAAGATACTGTTTAATTGATAAACAGTTTTTAAGTAAATATGCTTAAACTTGCAGACAATTCCCTTTTATGGTAATGGTGATTCTGTCTTCTTTATGGTAATGATATCTAACCGGCAGGCAGCCAGCAGCCTGAGCTAATATATAATCTGCAAGTGATGCGGTGTGCGTTGCAGCTAGAGCCAGTCAAGATAATGATGATTCTGTTCAAAAACGGGAAAGTAATATTTTTTGTTGCTCAAAATATGTAAACATTAAATTTTAACAAAACTTTTTGCATAAATTTATAATGAAAAGTGTCTCAATAGATTCCTCGACGTTCCTACATTAGTCTATCACTTTCACTTATATTTGCCCAAAAGTAATTCTTGACTATTTCAATAAGTGCAACGATAAAAATGCAAAATTTTGGGTTTCGTAAATGTAGTTTAAAATTCTAAATTTACAGTTACGGTGTATTGACTAATCCACGTCACTATTTCATTTGAACAGCTTATGCTGATGTGCAATATGTAGACTATGTCGCTAATGGTTGAAGATGTCACATGTTCTCCCAGGCTATTGGAAAATGCAAATGAAGTCATGTTGACTTCAGCCAAAGTTTGTGACATTGTTCATAAAAATGTAGACTCCTTGATTCCACTCGACTCTTAAATACTTCAGATACTTTCTTCGAGTTCTAAACAGTATAAACCTTTTGGATTCTTATGGACTCCCTTTTGCATTAAGTGACAGGAAAAAGTTTGCACGCGAAAGAACTCTACGACAATGTATGTAATTTAAGGACTCGGAAGTTTTATGTTAACCTGAAGTACCCTTTGCTTACCTGACGCATACAAATGCGTTGCAAACCTCACTAACCTCGGCCAAAAGGTGACAACGAGCGGCGATTCAATTTGATAGTCATGCCTGATGTAAGGATTCGGGACTGATTTCATTCCGTTGCTGAGTGCATCAGAAATGTTCGCCAAAATTGTCTTACACAGCCCAAACCACACTAAATCATACTACAAGTTTGATGCACATTCTTGACATTATTTTAACAGTAGTGTTCAGGTAAATTTATGAAAGTAAGCATGCATTTGCCTTACTAAAACAACATTCCTAAAGAATAAATTAATAGAAGAATTCATATAACTGTAAATAATATATAAATTTATAAAGCCTGCAAAACAAGGCAGCAAGAAAATAAATGTATTAATAGTACGTGGTCAACATCAAGTAAATATGCTAATACTGTTAACTCTTTTGGAAAATGGTCAGATACTCTGGAAAGATAAATTTATTGGTATCAAAAAAAGCTACAATTGAACATATGACGATTTGTGAGTGACGAGCTAATCATACTGAATCCTTTGATTCCTTTGTACAGAGAAATAAATATGCTGGTACTCAACATTTACACACAAATTACTGCAAAATTATCTGCCTGTTTATTGCCAATGTAACCGCTGCGTTGAATCACGAAATGTAGGCTCAAGTATTAACTGAAATTAAAAGTAAACTTGCCAACTCGTTAACGTACATCTCGTAACGTGAAATATCTAACGCGCACAGATACACACGAACGTTTAGTTTTCAAAAATGCACAGTTTCCTCAAATACGTAAGATTAAGAAAATGCTTCATCTTATGAATTAAACCAAGACGGCATACAAACAAGGGCACGTTATGGTTTAGGAATAGCGTTAAGTTCAAATTATAGAATGCATCATGATCGATTATCATGCCGTTCAGAGAAACCTTAAGCCTGTCATAATGTAATTTCTTTTTAGTAAGATCTCTTAACTTCGCTTTCTTTGAAAACTAAGTTGATATCAATTGATTGATTTATTGACGCCTTGACTAGAGTTAAAAGCGCAACCATTCCGAGTAAGTGCGCATTTGCTGCCTGAAAGTGGTTTTGCCTCAGATATCTATCTAAAACAGCATCATTATTGTTTTCCAGCTTTCTTTCACAATAAATGCACATAATAAACTTGTTTTCAACGTTGCAACTACTCACCTGTGCTCTTAAAGATTCCTAAAAGTATCCTAATTAACGAGGGAAACTTCAGAGGCAATCAATATAATATGACTGTCAAAATGATCCTGCGACAATTAAAATTCACGGCAATGTAATTTTCCCCTATTATTTCAATAAACTAACACAAACAGGTGTGTTCTTAAAATATGCAAACACATAAAGGATTGCACAGTTTGCACAGGTCTTCTATTTAGATTCACACAGACTTTATACTTTATGTCGTTTGATAGATTCCGCCATTTGTTAAATCAGCTTTGTGTGTGTGTGTATATATATATTATATATATTAGATTAGCATAAAATCTAGGCATGCTATATATCACTATTCAAGTGATGACTTCATGTCATGATGGTGATATACTGGTAAATTGTAGGTGAGGTGAAATGAGGTAGCTTTGGGCAAATTTTAAACTATTAAACTTAACTGTATCTAGCTTACGCGTGGCAGCCTTAGTTACAATGACACCTGACAGACCACATAAGTTTTAACACTGTAAAAAGTATGTAAATTGTTGGTCAAATTTTTAATACAAATTCAACGGGTTGTGATTCCAGGAATGCATTCTCAATGCTAAATAGGCTCAAATTATTTGCTCCAATAACTCAACAGATTAAAAAATTTCCACTCCTTTCACAAACAGTTTAAGCAGAGAAACATAATCCAGAAGAATCTGAGTTCATTTGACAATTTAGCTTAAAAATACCCCAGACTATTGTACAATAAAGAAACAATGCAAAGAAAATAATAATTTATGAAAATATCAAATATGGCTGCCTAACTGAATATACAGACAACTAAAAATATAGCCAACAAAGTTGTGTCCAGGAGCAATGTACAAGAAAATACAAATACGCTATATGTCGCAAACCTGGTGCACTAATACTCATAAAGTTAATTTTAATTAAAATTTATACAAATACCACTGACTAATTTCCAACAAACCAGACTGGCGATCATTTGCCAAGTAAACTGATGTTGCAGTTTCACAAACTGCAGACATAAGAAAGTCTTACAACACGTCGCTGACATAACACTATGACATAATCTCCATAGGACGACCAAATGATCTTTGTAAATCTCTCAAAACTGTTCCGGAAGTCAGTTGAAAAAAGGGGTTGCACCATAAAAATAGGGCATGAGCCATGTTCGGACGGTATGGACGACAAATGGAGAATAGCTCACAGTGAACAGCAAACCTATGGGGATAAAAATTTTTTTTTAAATTTCTTTGTTATTAGTAGAGCACTCAGGTGAAGGGTGCACGCACAACGACCATGTTAACACAGGACGACGCCAGATGATAACGGTAGACGACAGACAATTGATTCTACAAATGCCAAATGAGCCAAAAATGAATAACAAAAATTTTTATTCATAATTTTAACCATATAATGCAGATTTGTGATGTTTGCTACTCACATCAATGACTTAATGAATTGAATTGTATCAATCAGATGCATATGAACAAATTTATTCAATGTCGCCTGAACTTTATTTACATTGCAGTACAAACCTGGTTAAATGTTCCAGTTGACAATGTGGAAATTTAAAGCTAAAAGAAGGAAAGACAACGCACCAGTGTAAATTTCCCCAAGTCGTCTGTAGTAATGGATAATGTTGGGTTTAGACAAATTTAGATCCAGTTGCAGTAATTACTCCTATTCAATACACAACGCTCCGTCTACATTCCATTTTATACTTATGTACACTTTGTTCAAATCGCTTTTATTTGAGAAAACTATCAGACTGAGTGAAGGCTATCCTTGTTCTATTTAGTCAAATATATAGTCTCAACTTTCACAATAAACCCAGCCGAGAAGGTTTGTTGTTGTTTGTCATTTTGGTCGCATTTAAGACGGCAGATATACGAAGTCAAAAATGGACAGCACTGAGTTTTGGGGTAAATGGGATAAAGTGGAGGTACGTTCCATATTTCTTACACTGAATCAGAAATTGGGAGAAAAATATTTACTTAGCACTTGATCGGACAATTGAAGATCCGAGCGCTCAAGGTCTGGAAATTTAGAGTATCACTTGTGTTTTCTTGAGGAAACGAAACGACCTTCTGGTCGTATTATCCGTTTCATACCATCAATATTGTACCATAAACAGATGTTATGTAGATTGGCCAAATTTGGTCGATGTTTTAGACATTTATTATCAGTTTTGTACACTGTATCGTTCATCCGCCAACTTGATAGCAACGAAAATTGGTTCCAAACTTTGCTTTGTCAGCATTCATTTTTGCACCTTACAATGCTGAAACTATCATAATACATGCAATACACTCATTTACTAAAGGCAAACTTCAATTTCCTTCAAAAAGTATCACAGTTTCCTTCCAATGTTAAAGATTTATTTTTGTCGATTCTCTTCTTGAATGCTTTTATCTTTTTGATGGCAACCCGTTGCAGGCACCATTTTGATACTCGTGTTTTGGATTTTCTCATTCAATTACTAACCGAGGCTGCGACAACTGTTGACGAAACATCCTGCAGTGTTATTTTCTTTAATTTATTTCAATATCTATACTTTAGTATTTTCTCATGATAAAATAAATTATATATGTTATCGCATTACGATTGTGAAACAACTTTTGGTAGTCTATGCACAATAAATAAAAATAAATTATATCAATTAAATAACTCTGATCTTAAAAATATAGCAACATATCATTGGTAAAATCAGTTTCTACGAGACGGAAAATTAAAAAACAAACATACTTAATTGTTTTTTTAACATGGAGAATCTGATAAATTTTCTAAAACTGATATTATTTGTTTGTCATTTAAGTTCCTTGTTTAATATAAATTTCGATACGTACAGTGTAGTAAAATTTCAACTATTCCAAATATCATCATTATACTGATAGGGACTGTTAGTATCTTCATTCTTGCGATTCAACACGTAAAGATCCTCTACAAATTTTGTAACACATGCAATATGTATATTTGTTTTACATACATGTAATAAAAAGACATTTCTTTCAGAACGTATAAGAAGCAGATACATCGTTTTTTCGTCAAGACCCAGTTGCGTGTGCGTATGTTCAGGAGTCAATGATTTGGGATGTACACAATGAGTAATTCAATTATTTAACGCATGCTGTCGTTCAACACGTTGTCTTCTACAAATAACATTGTCACTGTAATTTCATGACGATGAAATAAGTGATGACGTTTGATGGTAATTTCAACTAGCGCGAATGTTGTGCGTTTGCATTAATGTATTATAATGTATTGTAAAGTCGCAAGCACGCCTTGTTTTAATTGGAAAATATGTTAGGGCATAAAATTCAACAAAGTCCAAGAGGAATCTATTCAACATAAAATTAGCTCGGCAAACGGCCGCAGAAATTCTCAATCAAACGTGACCATTGGGGGAAATGGGCACAAATAAAAAAAATAGCAAATCTACATCTTACTGATGTCATGTTTATACAACTGAAACATTTTATCTCCAAAAAAGAATGTGTCCAAACTGAATGCATTACAGTTTTGTGTTACACCTTTCGTAAATGTGTCTGTTCTAAGATAAAGGCAACTTTGTGTCTTTGATTTTGATTTATTATCCAGAAACTTTCATTCAGATACCCGAGTTTGATAAAATTTCATACACTTCTGCGGAATTTCCCAATGTAAACAAACTCTCCATTGTTTAAAAGGGATCATGTAATTTTCGGATAATTGTAGCTTTCAGCTACATAAATTATTGCCTTTTAGATGTCATGCTGCTCATTCACGAATGTTGAAAACCACAGCTACCCGCAATGGACACACTTAATTCAACAATACCCAACGAATTAAATTTTAAAGCGTCAACAGCGTTTCAATGAAAATGCCCAAAAATGGCTAACTTAAATGTTTCCTGCGAAGTGCCCACAAGATATTCCTTCAACATTGTCTATAAAGTTTGTCTGCTGCATTTTAGGGAATATGTTAACATTTGGAAAAAACATCAGTTTCGTTAAATGCTTTACAATATACTCGCCTCGGTTATACATTTCTGAAATCATTAAATAAATCACTGCATTCCATTGATAATAATAGCAGCGACAACATATGTAACCACAGACAAATAATAAAACAATCTGTAGAGATCACATTACGCCAATCACAGTATTGTTTAAAACACATTTCAATAAAACATATTCACTCAATTAAAACTAAGAAATATTTACCCATACAGCAAATAACAGGATTACAATGCCCTTATTATCGGTGGGTACGCCCCGTGACGTGAAGCATTTGATTCCAACAGAAGACATGCGTATTCTTAACCCATTCTCCGGGAATTTCACAAAGCATTTCTAAACGTGAATTTTGGGGAAAAAAAACTACATGCTTTATGAATTCCATCTGTTCACATTTGACTTTAAGTCGAGAAAATGTTTCCATGGCCTTAGTTGTTTGCCATTTTTTTTTTTTTTTTTTTAGGAAAATGAGTATTTATGTTGTTTGAATCCATTTAAATTACGTTTTCTTGCGGCAAAGTACAACTGGAAATGTTAACAACATTTCATCTCGGTAGTAGCTTAACTTCATTGCAATACACTGCGTAATTCAGTATTCGAAATAAGTAGTGAAACACCGACCAATAGTTTGTCATCCCAAATGAGCCATTTATGTACTTATGTTTGTACTATTATTTTAACTGTAAAATTGTCCAGTAATTTTAAAATCAGTCAGACCGAAGCAATTTAACCGGTTGTTGCCACATGGACTGGCCTTATTTCGAACACTGACAAATTATGCAGCGCAGTATTAACTGTAATGAAAAAAGTTGCCACATAAATATTATGCCTTCTTTGTGCACTTGCAATATTATTAAGAAAGGAAAAACTACTTGGGTCACCTACAGTGCAGCGCCATACAGTTGCTTTTTTTGGTATATAAATTAAATACTGCGAGATATATCAATGCTTTAACACTTTTGTATATTATTTATTTATTTATTTCCCTTTTCTTTTGCTATTCGTTCACCTAGATAAAGAGTCTGTATGTCATCTTCAAATTGTATACAAATCGATAGTGTTTACGGATGAGATTGTCTCCAAATAAGTTGTACAATACAGAAGGCCTTGTGCGATACAAATAAGTATACATCACAGTTTAAAAACTCAGTTGTATCAGAAGTGTACATATTGTCGGTCACTTCTTCACCGAGTATCGTTATCACATTAAATACAGGAGAATCTTTTGGGCAATCACCTCATTTCTAAATCACCTCATGATGTGGACAGAGGCAAAATGTATGTTCGACATGAGAAGGTTCTATTGAAAACCTTGAGTCATGTTTTTTATGTTACATCTACATCATGGAATCTGGCTATACTGTTACCATAACAACATATTAACAATTACAAAAATATCAGTTCAAAATTAGGTTCTATTTACCAAACAAAGCACAAGTTGTAACAAGGCACACAAAGCCATAAATACGCAATTCATGAAGCTGCTTTGAGCAGAAACTGTTCTTTAACCTAATCTGTCCTTTATCATAATTTAAGTTATCAACAGTCTATTTCTGATACTGTGTGGACAGTATCACTAAATGAAGCACCCTTTATGAACTGTAAATGCACAAATCGAGAACAAAGTTCTCGTCAAGCTGGAGGGTATCTTTGTTAATCCCTCTGGATCCAGAATGTCTTTCCACTGTCAATTGCGTCTTGTTTGCTTTCAAGATGCTGGGAACACCATCCAGTCCATATGTAACGCACCAAATGTTACGGGGTTACACTCCGGATATTAATGCATAATGCAAATACTCTGCTACAAGACAACACACACAGCACACTTCGTTACGTGGACCTGTTCTACTGGTTGTCCTTGTCTGTTAGGACTGCGTGGAGAACGGTCACGAGGCTCGTGTGATGGCGATGCAGCTGTGTTCCGCATTTCCTGCTGCGACTGAGATGCACTCATATCACTCTGGTTACTTAACTGTCCTCTTAAAGTACCAATTCTTCGCATGCCCTGTAAAATTAATCTGTCATTACTACCACACACTTAACTGTTGAAATAAAACTACAGAATTCTACAGATACAGTGCACCCATTTTATCTCGACATCACTTAGACTATTCATCACTTACCAAACTACTTTCTCCAACCCATTTCACATTTACTGAGTTTTTTATGGCTTTTTATCTTATTTCCCACGTAGATGGAATACATTGTCCAGAAAACAGAGACAGTAAGGAACAAAGCATTGCCATTGGACAATGATCTAAAAATCTTAAAACTGAAAATTAGATTTTTACAAACCTCCATGGTTAATGCTCCATAACCAGGTAGTACCAGTGGATTCCTTGCTGGGCTCGGGGTACTAATCTCTATCACACGGTCTTCTGCAGAGGAATCAAAGGAGAATGGTTTAATCTCAGTCTCACTCCTGGGTGTCAGATCCACTGTGGCACGTGGTTCACGTTTGGCATAAATGCATGTCCTTTGTATAATCTCTTGATATTTAGACTGTAGATCTGCATGAATACCTGATCCTCCATGGCCACCCACACCTGTAATGCGAATTTGGGATTGTTTGGAAAAAAAAAACTCCATGGAAATCTCTTTTCAGGACAAATAACGGCATCGCATGTCTTTGAAATTTCAAAATTTGTGCACAATTTCTTTCAAAATTTGTGCACAATTTCTTTCCTTCACATTCAATGATAACTAATGTATGCCTTATTTTTTGTTTTTAATTTTGCACATCGAACTATTGGTGGAGTTTGAAAACTAATATAAACTACTTTACCTTTCATATTGATATACACAAGTTGAGAAAACATGAGTGACATTCCTCCAGGGGGAGGCCAGGGAACTTTCTCGTACATCACAGGTATAATGGGTTTGCGCAACAGATCAGCCAGTGCTAACTCACGGTTACAATAGTGTGATACCACGTACTTGGGTGTGACACACGCAATTACAACCTGTATTTGAACATAGAAAGACAGTTATTTAAATTACTAATGGCTATTAATTTTACAAACATTACTTTAAAGAAATCTCAATCGGTTTCCTGGACAACAGTACTTGGAATCAATTACTGCAGAGTACATTTGTCCCGGTTTCATCCTGTACTTGGCAACAAATTTAAGTTTAAGGCATAACAGCACTTACCTTACAGTTTCTGATGGCTTCGTCAATTTTGGCATAGAGTTGATCACCACCGCCCATCTGACCGATGTCCATCCAGCATGAGAAGCCCGTTTTCTCCAACTTATCTCTTAGAGAATTGACCTCGGCCTGGGCGTCCCACTGATAGCTAATAAACACTTGTGCCGGGTCCACTTCGGATTCTAAATAGGAAATTTGTTGATTTTACGATAACAAAGTTGCAAATATATAAATGTCAAGATTGAATCATGGAAATTCGGTGTTTCATTTTAAAACAGGAGCATAAGATTATGGGAAGTTAATTTACAAGTTGTACGTTTTTCCATGTTACACTAGCATTACTTGGCACTTATTATACTACTATTATCATACCAATCCTAAAGCATGGCAAAGTTGCACTAGTTAATGATTAATTGTCACCCACCTTGTCCTTTCTGTATAATTTCCACAATGTCATCTCTTGCCATTTGTTCCAAACACGATTGCAGCATATCCACGGAGAGTGCAGTATTCCCAGAGGTAATAATCCAGTCAGTAATCAGTGCTAGGGCTGGGTTCAAATCTTCATTTAACTTATCTATCTTGCCCTTTTTGTAACCTGTGTAAGACAAAGAGAAATCACATGAAACTAAGACATTTATTAATGATCCTGGTAATCTGAAATTTTTAACTTTATTATGTTTATGTCATCAACAGAAAAGCTGGACTACTATAAACTCCCAAATATTACAACTTATCATTATAAATATCAGAAATAAAACACTTCATTTCTTTTTAACACATGTAGTAACTGACCAAGCCTCTTAGCAAGCGCCGTCCAGTCCTGTCCCTCTGATCCTCCGTTGAGTAATTTGGCAGCAGATTTAACCCATGACGGCATCTCGGCGCCCTTCCACATCTCTATGTTACCGTACAGTGATTCGGGATCTTCTTTTACCACCGAATCTGGGAGAATCGGTCCTCGCTTTACTGCAGATACAAAAGCTGGTATTTACGAATGCTCGACAAAATGTACATTATGTGGAGAAATGCTCTTTTCTTCTAAACAAACTTAATATCCATAAAAAACACCTGCTTATAAAAGCATTTTGTTTGGTTCCTTAAATGCAACTTGCTCATAACAGTCATGTCAAAGGGTGTTAATTACAACATTGAAGGATGTGTTGCAAATGTAATTAACACTTAGCACACGCAGTTTTTATTTCTCTAAGTGTGTAGAAAGTTTGTTAGTACAAATAAATTACAGCAAACTTTAAAACACAGATAATCATGTGTTTAGATACAGATTTTTAAGAGTTTAATTAAATACATTGCTACACATGAAACACGATCCGATGCTTGCTGAGAAGTAATAAGTATTGTTAATAATACCGCAGACGGATAACCGTCATTATCCGTCTTTAACAATACTAGAATATTATTAGATGGAGGTACTAACCAACGGGAACAGGCGCGGGGAACCATTTCCTAAACTGTGCAGTTTTGATTCGGCGGTGTTCACACAAGACAACCTGTGAGAAAAAGACACGAGGCATTTATTGAAAGAGTTCTGTTCTCTCCTGAACCTGCATCATTTCAATAGCACTATCAATTAACACAATTAACACATTTCTCGAATTGTTTTGAAGCTCACCTGTTTTTAACCACAAAATGAATAGAGGAAAAAATAATTTATCCCATTCTCATGTATTTTTTATGCATCATGGGGCCCTTCCGAAAATCATTAATCAATCACGAGCCACGGATATTACCTGTACATGTTTTTTTTTTGTTTATCTCATCGTAGGATAGTGGCACTAAACTGAAAATCATTAAGCTTAGATATGAAATTCTCATTAGCTAATATAAATGTACTTCAAACCTCACCTTATTTGCAAGGCACTCGTCTAGCAAAAGAAAGTGAAGGCACTGGTTGTCGGCACAGTTCTGCCGTTCATGTTCCACACACAGTTTGTCACAGGTACACGCCACCGTAGCTTTGTACATGATACGTCTCATCCACATCTCGCGCAGCTCAGACAATGTTGTCTCCAGAAAGTTTCGTACCTGATGACAAAATCAAATGGTGGCAAACTCGTTTTTATTGCTACATAGTGATCTTACGTCCTTAGCAGACTCTTGTTGCATATAGTTTTGGCTGCAACGAAGGAAATTCCATTGATAGGGTAAGTTTTACACATACCTTGGCACAGGCTGCGGGTTTCGGGGGCGGCATAACTTTATCCTCGTTCTCCTCAGACGAGTCTTCTGATTCATCAAGATCCACCATGCGTAGCACTGTAACCTGCAGTCAGTAAAAGTGCACGGTTTATTTGAAGTATCATTTTTATGGGTTGTCAGCTAAAACTCAAAGAAATTACAAAGTTTCCGGCGAAAAGATATTTGTGACAAAACCCTTACACTTATTCTCGCAAAATGCAGTGGTGCCATCTCAAGAACATAGTCGTGTTCATTGTCCAGATAGAACTTGGCCTTCCTGTAGAATAACTGTGGTTCGTGTCCACCACATTCCTGCGACCAACGTATAGCACGAGTGAGTATCCGATGAAACAAACCGTCTAAAATAAAATTGGATACAAATTGATTAAAAAATACATTAGATTTAAACGATTTTTTATGGGGAACCATATGGGACCCCAGCGACGGATCCAGGGGGACCCTGCCCCCCCCCCTAGCCCCCAGTTTTGGGGCCCAACTTTGGGGCCCCAGCACCTAAAGACACTAAAATTAGACTGTAATTTGTAAAAACATTTCAGCCCTTGCTGCGCTCGGCATAACATTTAAGAATAACAGTTTAAAAAATTTTCAGCCTCCCTATGCTCGGCATAACATTTAAGAATTACAGTTTCAAAAATTTCCAGCCTCACTGCTTTCAGCATAACATTTAAGAATCATAGTTTAAAAAATTTTCAGCCTCGCTAGGCTCAGCATCATTTTCATTAGAATGTCTCCAAAATTTTTCTAGCCTTGCTTCATTCGGCATATCTTCTTACTACTCTTCCTATTTTTTTCCTTAGATACATCATTATATTATGTTTTGTCATACATCCTCCTCTAAATGTTTACTCACATATGTGTTGATTGTGTGCCCACATGAGATATGGATTCAAATCTGTATAGTTTATGAATCTATCATTGTATACATGTTCATACAATATTGTACTCAGGACTAATAAATTAATGTAAAAAGCTAAAACAGTGATGCCATAAAAACCACTTCTGAATTTGAAAAATAACACTGAATAATTGCCAAAATTTACAAACAAAATTCAGAAAAAATAAAAATAAAAAGGTAATCAGGAATACAGAAGAATGCATTTTTGCATACTACTAGTGCACCCTATTACTTGCGCGCTGCGCTGGCACAACTTCGCTTCGCTCCATCGGCAAATATCAACCCTTGACAAGTTGGGCTGCCCACTTGACCAAGTCCTGGATCCGCCCCTGGGGACCAGGTAAAGTTGTTTCATTATATACGTCTGTATAAATTGGCTTCATACTGTACGCCAGGTTCAGGTGAAAGACGCTTTTTTAATCATTTGGATTTCGCTCAACTGACAGGAATTTTAAATGGCAGATCGTCTTACAACGAAACTCGTCGGAATGTTTGTGATGGCAAAACACTTAAGCACACCCTAAAATGTTTTTTTTTTAAATCCTGATTTGAAGATACAGCGATATATGCAATTCAATCAAATAAAAAAAACTAACAGAAATCAAGATGAGCTTCAAAACTTTTTTGTGACACATAAAATAGGCACAACCCGCAATATACATTTACACCTGTAAAACCTTCACGTTACAAGTTGCCAATTAAGGCTCAACTGACTCCTGGCTGCAAAACCTATTTGGATTGTGCGTTTTTTGTCCTTATAACTCAAACAACACTTCAATTATGCGAATCACTTTAAGCCTTCTTTCCTTCCCTAAAGGAGTCTCAAATCTCATTCAATTATAATACAAAACCGTACCATAGTATTAAATGGGATTGTAATCAGGTGATTCTGTTGGGAAAAATATGTGCATCCGACTTTATTTTCAAGCACACTATGGCCAAACATTTTCACCAAAGCACATTCACACATTATTAAACACAATACAATATCCCGTAGAAGTCCAAATTATCACAAATACACATTTCCATTAGATATTTTCCACTTGATGTAATTTCCCCGTTCAACAATGAGGACATGGAAGACAACCATGTGTGATGGAGTAACGTTGTACCAGGATAGGGAGTGCACTGTCTTGGGAGTGCGCTGTCTCGGGAGGACACTCCCTGGCCATGGCTCAGGAGCACCTGCACTAAAGTAGAGGTGTGTCATCATCCTAAATCTGGCATTGATAATCAAACCACTAAAATCGATTGATTATTCAATTCATCATTAGATTTACTTTGCATGGTAAAATTATACAAATATGTGAAAAATTGCCTCCCATAAATTTGTTACACCACATTTAAAGGAACTTGTACTAATTTTACATTGCATCCTTGATGTTTCCATTGAACCAATAATGTGGATTTCCAGCATGCTTTACTTCCATTTGTAAATCTTAATGAAGACAAAAATTCATTTAACAAAATGTCAATTGAATTTAAATATGCACCTAAATAAATAAGTGCTAATGATCTGATGATAACATTTAAAATCAATTATCCCAATTATTCAATTCACTGATTGCTACATGGGTATTCGATTCTACACTCATGCGCGCTCCCGAGACAAGGTCGCGTTTGAGACTGTTACGACGTTTTGCCAGCAACAACATTTTACCTATCTAAGTACCTGGTAAGAATCCACTGAAATCCAGATAGAATGTGACGTCATGTGCGCTCGGCGTGTATAACTTCTGATTGTCGGATATCTTACGTAAACGCGACGGTACGTAGTAACTGTGACCCAGACGGTCTGACACGTGCCGATTCACCTGCAAATAAAATCACAGAAAATTTATGTAATGGGTTCTCAAAATATTATATGTTTGGTCCCGTAGATCAGCTTGAATGATTTAGCATAATCATGACATAATACAGGTAAATGGGGCGTGCTTCTGAAATCCGAAAAGGTTACCAGATCCGAAAAGCAGACCAGAAAAAATCTTATAACTTCGATAAATGCCAAAAACAAAACAAGAAAAACAAAGGAGGTTCCTCCATTAAATACTTTGCTTGACTGCAATAATCTGGGAAAGGTGGTGTTGCCTGCAAGTTAGAATGTCACAATAGACTTTTTGTGTCAGACATGGAAGTCATCATGTTCTACATTAATACAAGGGCGAGAAGCAATCAGGTGGCAATTAGAACAGAGGACCGATCATGTAAACCAACAAGCGCTGCGCGAAGTTGAGCCCGACCAATGCTCCCC
>JBCAUI010140648.1:0-18102 GCA_038406195.1 Haplosyllis anthogorgicola
CAATCATAGGCTTTTGCTGAAAAAACCTGCCAGAAACTATAGTACTCAAGGTGTCAACAGTGTGAGAATTTCTACCCCAGAACAAATGCTTTCAAAACAGGGGAGAATGTAGTGTAGACGGGTAGATGATTTGCACCCTTTCCTAAAGTACCTGGACCCACCAGTTGAAATGCTGATACCGATGTGATAAGATGTGCCGAGAGCTTGTTTCCTAAAGTAAGTAGGTAATATTTACTTTAGAATCATTGTTTTGGAACCTCTCGTGCCGTTTCCCACCAAAACATGGTAGACTAGATTCCCTGGTAACTGCTCTCATTTCTAAACAAAATATGGCTGGGCACCAGATACACAAAATTTGTTCATTTTTTGACACGTGACTTTCACAGGAAGGAAAAAGAGATTAGTCCAGCAGCAAAGGGAAGTCACCAGTAAACTTTCCAGCAGAACCTTTGACACACTTTTAGATTGACCCGGAATAGGAAAAATTAGGTCCGCACAAAACACAAAGAAAATAAATTTATTGTTAATTAAATGGTATATTAATATCTTAAATTTAAAAATGGACTCTATTAAATATGGCAAATGTTATAACGCTACAAGTACAAGACGAGACAACAGTTAACAAAAATAAGGAAATATTTTCATGAAGTGACTTAAATAAATTTCAAAACTTCCGGTTTGTTCAGTACCTTACACTGCTTATTGTAGGCCTTTACGGGGCAAACAGCTCAACTTAAATAATATCAGTCGTATTATGTTATACATCTGTGTTAATAAAAATAACTGACACACTTTTTTCTCTGCGTTAATCAGGTTTAAACCAAAGCGTGACGTCAGAAATCTTCAGAGTTAAATGGCGGCGCGAATCAGGACAAGTCACGTGACCTTTCTGCTTTTGTGAGCGTAATTTCCAGGTAAGACATCCGCATTGAAAATGTGAAATTTCTTGTGTGTTGTAGAGAGTATGAGTGGAATTACGACGCCAATTTAAAGATCAAATATAAGAGACCTTAAAAAACTCGACTTTATATTACTGGGAGCGTAAATATCATTGATTTTTGTCTTCAATTCACATTGATATTTACCATGGCGTCACATGGCACAAAGCTGACATGTTTTCAATTGACTTGATCTTTGCCTCAGATGACTCTTCATGATGTAATATTTAATGCTTAACTCGTTAACAAAGCGGGCGTGGGAAACGTGTTTTAGAACAAGACTGAAATATGTTGGATCGACCATTACATACAGTTGGTTTATGAAAATGCAATTTTGCGTGGTTGGACATGCATGTTCATGTTTTAATTGCTTTGGTTACTACGACGTCCTAGATGTCCGGCTTGAAATCCAACTTGGGAAGTAATTCTGTATTATTTTTTTTCAGATTTTCTATTTTGTACATATACACCTTTGTATATAACTGTATAAAGGATGAGCTCGTCTGGCACCACACGGGGTGCAAATAAAAGTACAAAAATAAAAACTTTACAAGCGCCACAACAGACACATACACAGAATGCTAACAAGACAGACAGCCAAACAAAAGTGCAGGTATGTTTGTCAAGTTATATCGACTTAAGTTTGGAAATGTTCCTACAATGTGGTACAGTAATTTTAGAAGGAACTTTTTGTTTTGTCACTTAAAACTGAAAGCAATTGTTTATTCATTTGTAGGCCACAGCAGAACAGCTCAGGATGGCCTCTATCATATCAGACAAGCATGGCGAAGACCCAGAGCTTCAAAGAAAAGTTAAACAGGTGAGTAATTCAGTGCATTTCTTTCGCCCTGAAAATTGGTCAAATCCCAAAGAAAGACGAAGCTGCTCTGTGGCCCCTCCTATTTGCGGGGGCCAAAATTCATGGCCTCGATGGCTTCAAAACCTGCTATTATCGGCGATTTTGGGGCGAAAGAAATGCACTGATTGCGTGATTCCCTGCTAAATGATCTTGTTTCTAAGAAGTATGTCGGCGGTTCTGGTTTTAAAATATGTTTTTGAATTGAACCTACATTAAACCCTCTTTTGTTCAAAAGGTAATGGACGTCACAGGGCGAGAAGAGGAGGAAGTAATAGTAGCATTACACGACTGTGACAATGATACAAACAGAGCAATTAACCTGCTTCTTGAAGGAGGGAATGATCAGGTATCGTTACGCAATGTATCATGATATTAATTTATCATCAGTTTCTTTCTCATGCCTTGTACCTATTGATATAGTTTAAACATGCAATGTATTTTAAGACTGCAAGATCTAACAGGAATATTCTTATTACAGGGAGAATGGCAGGAAACATCCAGTAAGAAAAAGAAAAAGCAGCCAACAGCAAACAAGTCAGATAACGTAATAGATATAAAACCTGAAAAGCGAGAGAAAAGTAAAGAAAGGGAATATAATGATAAACCAGACAGGGATAGAGATAATTATTCACGCAATGATCGCAGAAACAGGCAGCCTCCGAGACTTGCAAGTAAGTAATACGTACACATTTATTTCACTGTAGTCTCGTGTCTCCTGTTGATCAACTTATTTTGAGCGAACCAGATCATATTAGTAGTCTATGAAACTGTTTCAGTTGTGTATTAATTATTCTGGCTTGCGTGATGAATATCATGTTACTGAAGGCAATTTGTTGTAGGGAAAAATAGAGAAATGCGAGAGAATTTGGAGAATGAAAGAAACTTGAGAAATGATAGTGAAAGCAGAGAAAGAGGAAGTCGAGGAAGAGGAAGAGGTATTTTGTTGTTCAGATACTAAGTAAATAAAGCCGCCTGATGTCAAAGTTGATAACTCTGTGACCAGCTCACAAACTGGATTCTACATGCAACTTGGCTCTGTCATTGAATCGAGTTCTTTCTGTAATGCCCCCACACCCTGCTTTTCACTCCATGTGAGGGCACACTACATGAGTGGTAAATATGCAGATGGCCGCACATCTCTGATGATTTTGCCAGAAGAAGTGAGTTTGCAGTTTTTGCAGGCGCTTTTATTACTTTATGCATTTCAGGACACATGAATGGGCCAGGGAGGGGAAGAGGTCGAGGTCGAGGTGGTTTCAGAGGAAACAGATTCGACAGAGAACGAGAAAGAGGACCACAGATAGATACGTGGACAAACGAAACGGCAGAAAACGCAGAAAAAGAAAATTCAAGTGAGTACCCATTGTTAAAACTTAAATTACGGTACATTGTACTTTTTGGGAAATCAACACAATATGCAGTTAAATTCTGGCAATAGAAATTGCATCAGTTGATTTATTTACAGTGTGATTTTCTTGTTTAGATTGGGCCGATGGTGATGATTGGACAGCTGATGAATGGACAGGTTCGGTAAGTGTATTATTACAATTCATTTATATGCCTCAAGAGTGGATAGACCATGTTATTCTATCATTAATTGGGGCAGGGGGAAAAGTAATACTTAGCTGATCGTCCACAGCAATGATGTAATGCCTGGATATTAGAAGATTACATGTAATAGAAGTGTGACATTTGTAATAAATTTCGATCTTTTGCAGTTGGAAGACTCGAAGGTGTTTACGGCATCCAATGTTGAAGATTCTTCAAAGGTGTTTACTGGGATGGGTGATAATGATGCCAAAATGTTCACCCCACCAGTCACTGTTGATTCGTTTTCATCTACATTCTCATCTATGGCCTCGGCAACCAATGGTGATCCGGCTCTGAATGATACAACAAACACTTTACACACTGGAGCATCACTTATAAATTCCATTTCACAGAACCCTATTGGCACACGGAGCACTGAGCAGCTGGGCCAAAAGTGAGTAAACGCGTTAGAGGCCACGTTTAATATCTTCACTGTGTTGGTCTGAATTGAGACTTTAGCCTATTTGCATGGCACAGCTTTATGTTTGTGTTTTCATGCAGTTTCAAGTTTTATTGCATCTCGCTCTGTTGATGGAGAACTGTATCCGCAGATTTTTATTCTTGTGAGTAGTGAGGCACCTATTTTGATGTCAACTTTTCTTACAAATTGAACAGGTTAGACCTGGGAATGTTGTTGAAGAAACCAGACCCGGACACTACGCCTCCACAGCCATCACAGTTTACTACGAGGTATACCCCTTGTATAATTCTTTAATTCAGTGGAACTGTCTTATCTGTCTAACAAACATTGATGTGTGCTTACTAACACTTGAACGCTAACACAATGCTTCTAAATTTTTAGTCCAGGATAGGATTCAAGAGAAAGGACGTGAACAGCTGAGTTTAACTTGGCATTGATATTTATGTTTGTGAAAACGAACGTTAATCGGTGACGATAATTAATGATCTCAACTGATAACACATTCGATGTAATTTTTCTGCAGTATTAGTCCAAATTATGCGTGCACGGAAAGCCATGCACACTCACCTGTGAATAGAGAAAAAAAGTTGTAAGATTTTTACGTAAGCGTCGGATAAAATCAGTGGTGCAGGAACAATTAATAACGGTGACTTGCACTCAAGTAATTATTCGTTTCATAACTATGTTTATGTATACACAATTTAATGCTTTCTGTTTCAACAGATTAGATCTGGGTATGTTGCTACAGGGTAAACCAACTGTTGATTCTGAGACGGCTAGTCAGCAGCAGTTTATGAGTCAGCTTTCAAAGTCCTCTGAAGCTCTGAAGAACGCTATTGGGGTAAGGGAAATACATCAGTTCACATGTAACGAGTATGGTCCAGGCGAATCCTTACAAACATTTCATGTAAAATATAAATTCTTTTGAAGATGAAAGAAGATCCCGAATTAGATTGTCTTACAAAGACGCAGTCTGAAATTTAAATATGACATATAAGTGACGTAGAAACTATGCAGCAGAATACAGACAGGTCGTTTTTAGGATTAGTATTGTCGACCACAACATAAATGATTCTTCACCAACATCGCTATTGTGTTTTATTCGTCGTTTTATAGATTGGAAGTTCCTCCCAAACGCCACCGCCGCCAAGTGTTTCTAATCCTACAATCTCATCCACTGTGGGACAGCCACCAAGGTCTAGTCAGATGAACAACGCCAGTCCAATGGGAAGTACCACGCAGCTTAATAATGCTAGCCAAAACTCGAGGCCGAAAGCCCAAAGAACGAAGCTTCCTCCGCCTTCAAAGGTACACCATGTCATTCCTAGATAATGTTATAGCTACTGACCGTTAATGATGTTACCAAGCAGTGTTTTTTTTTAAACAAATTGTAACAAGTTAACTGTTTTCCTGGGTTTGTAGATTCCAGCCTCAGCTGTAGAAATGCCTGGTCATATAGGTGCATTCCAACTGGATGTGCAGTTCGGCAGTTTAAATTTTGGTGAAGACAGTGGTGGCTTCAGCATCGGTGATGATAAACCCTCTTCCACGAGCTTTTCGTCAACTGCTGGAAGGTAGATTACGCAATTTTGTGTCATGAAGCACTGCAGTGTAATAAGCAAGAACACTACCAATTTACTTTCAGTGAAAAAAATGTAATTGGAGTGATTTTTAGGCAGGGATTCCAAAGACCATTCCTCAGTTTTTAGAGTGTTTAAAAGAATGTTTCAGTACAAGAGAACCTATTTTGAGCGGTACCCTAACTTAATTTCCTGAGGGGAACTTGCGGGGAAAACATTTTGAATGTGAGTTGAGTGATACGATTACTTTGTTTTGCATTTTAGCACTGGGCCTTCTGCACTGAGTAACCATATTGGTCATGTTTCGAAGAGCAGTGTGGACACACCACCATCTTCCCTAAATTCTGTGATGACGTCGTCCGTGATATCCAGTGTATCATCTACAACACCATCCTCCGTGACGGGTTTGGATGCCATTTCTCAGAGTTTAACTCAATCACCAAGGCCCGGAATGTACCAGAACTCTGCTCCCACTACACCCAGCAAGCAGGAGTATGGCCAGTCTGGCTTATCCCAGTCCAAGGTACATTTGTGATTCATATTCTGTTGCAGAAACGTGAAGTTCAATATAATTGTCGTTATTATTGTATGTTGTACATATTTATGTTGTATAAATTTACAAGTGCTATTAATTGGTCTTATTTTAGATGACACCACCGGATCCAATTCCGTTTCCATCCCAAGACAGGAAGTCAAGCCCACACTATCCTCGAGCATCGCAGACATCAAGTTCTATCAACTCTAAATCCATCTCATCTCCCCCCTACAGTCAGTCTGGATACAATTCTGGATATAGCTCATCTGGATATCCTTCACAGAAGACAGTAACGACGGCAAGCACGTACAGTCATGCTTCTAACAGTTTGAACTCTACTGGAATCAATTCGCAATATGCGAACCACAGTAATCATCAGAGCTATCAGTCATCATCATTCCAAAATCAGAACAGTTTCAACTCTTCAAATCAGGTCCCGTCACAGGGTTCCTCACTCTACCAGAGCACTGGACAGAATTCTGGATCTTATCAAGGACAGTCAGGTTCTAGCTACCAGAATCAGACGAACTCTTCAGGCTACTCCAATCAGTCTGGCTCCTATCAGAATCAGAACTCAGGTTATCATTCAAGAGACAGCCAATCATCGGGGTCCTCGTATCAGCCGAGTATAAGTCAGTCTGGCTCTTCGTACCAGTCTGGTAGTCAGTCATCAACTTCATACAACCCCACAGTGACTCAGTCGAGTAGCGCTAGTTACCAAAGAGACGGACAGTCGAACCAGTCTGGTTACGGATCTCATCAGTCATATGGGTCGTCGAGCACGGGCCACCAGAACAACCTGCAGACTTCACCTATGTCTATGTCCACCAACAAACTGAGTGACAGTTTAAGCAAGATCTCCGTCAAGGATAACAGTGCTTTAGATTCGCATCAATCTTCAACTCAGGTTTGTCGAAAATTTATCCTCGTCACTCTCAATCACGACGGAAATTTAATGTTGTGCATTGATTGGGCTTTTTCACATCAGAGCAGGTTTGCTTTTCCTAAATCGTGTAACGACTTGGTTGATTCGAAATAATTCAATGTGGTGATTTGATCAATTTTTTTAGATGATCTTTGCTCAGCTTTTCAAACCTTTCCTTTTGACTTGCTGAAAGCACACCACAAAGCCTTGTCAAAGGAATTAAGGAAGTCCTGTCGATAGATTGTCCCCAAATTGTATAACCCTGTTTGATGGACCGTCAGTGCATATGTTCATATACAATGAACATTAAAGTAAAACTTTGTGTACAATATGAAACGAACTGTTTCGAAAAATGTGAAAACACCCGTTCTGTGTGTTATTTCTCAATGTGAGCACAATGAAGTACATGTCTTATTATTGGGGAATGTTCGGCCATGTTGCCTTAATTTAAAATCTACAATCTACAATACCAAATTTGAGTGGCACCAACATCTGGTTTCACTTTGTTTTGCTAACTTACATTCCTTCGTGAGCTACTTGGAACAACAATCAACAACAGCTCTAAAGTGATCTAGGTACTAGAGTTGTCACGACTCTTCATTTTTACCAGTCGACTGTCGGACACTGTCAGTCGACAGTCGTACATAACATGAAATTTTGAAGAATTTTCAATTAGCATATGAAAAAGACTGAAAATAAATAGGTTCTGAAGTTTCATGATCATACAGAAAATGTTTTTTCCTAATGATCTCGTTTCTAATGACTTGATGGACCTACACTACACCTTTATTGGTCAATTTATAATGGCCTGTAATGTTTCCAAAGTATTTCCAGTTATTTGTTAAAACTATAGGCATTTATTCCATATGGTCAGACTAGTCAACTCTCCAAATCTGGTGTCGACAGTCTCAAAATTTCTCGACTCGTCGACTAGTCGGCCAGTTGTGACAACACTACTAGGTACCAGGTGCGCTGTGTAACTAGTATTCTTCTCAGCACCAGGAGTGCCTCTTGGTATACCTGTCACAACGTAACTAGTATTCTATGCATTTAAAATTGGGAACATTTGTACCGGAGTCCCTGTATGTAAAGCATAGTTAATGTGAACATTAGCCACAGATATTTTATTTAAACACGGCACTTTTGAAAACCAATCAAATATTTCAAACAATTTTCAATACACGATGTTGGTGCATACCCTAGATTGGGAATTGGTAGCGTATTAATAATGGTGATTTTTCCAGAAGGTAGGTAATTTGTCATTCCCACGTTATCAGTGCCATTCGTGGAATTGAATACTCCAGAATCAGTAAGTTTAACGATCTTCAGGTATTGCTCAGTAGGTATCGAGTTTCCCCATCTTTACGAATCCGTGGAGTCATGATGGCATTTAGTCCACGACAAGCATTATATGAGAATAAATTATGGTCACGTGAAATTTAATTTTTGGTAGATTATCTTACTGTACTGTGATGTTATTTAATTGTAGCACTCGTACGACCATTCGAACAGCGTGACAAGTACTGCTAACCTTGCCACAACTACCATCACAACGGCTACTTCCCTGACTGGAGGCAGTGTAAACGTGTCATCCGCACTCGGACTAACTTCCGCGACTAACAGTGTACCATCGACTGGGATATCAAATGTGAATGCGTTGGCCAAGACAGCCCTGCCTGGTGTGAGCAAAGCTCCACCAAATCTTCCACCAGGAGTGCCTCTTGTTGCAGCACAAAACTACATGATTGGACAGATCCCTTTCTTCGTAAGTTTCCTATTGTTACAGACTTGTAACTTGTAACTTTTCACACAGTATTTAAGCAATATCTAGTGGACCAGTTTGTTCAGTATACCAATGCGGTTTAATTAGTAAAAAGATGTCACTTAGATAACTGAAAAGATATCGATCTCGTTTTAGGGTATAGCTCCGGCGACAGCACAGCAACCCATTGCATATAACTACGAAGAGCTACAGTCACATTTGTTGGCACAGCAGCAGCGGGGTATAACGATGGTAAGTATAATGGTAAAACTTAAGTGTACTGTACCAGAGTATTGTGCGATAGGTCTTTATTATTTTTTCTAGACTTGAAAACGTAAAACTGTAACACTGTATGTTTTTATGCAATATAAGGCGTTTAGATCAACCGAGTTAAAACTCAAAGCTTATTGAAGCACATGTAAGCTAGAAGCATTCCAAATCGGTGAAAAATTATGTTTGAATTTAAAAAAAATTTTGGTGTCTCAAATCTCAACTTGACATCTTAAGTAACTTGCAGTGTTTCAGTTCCTTCTGTCACGTAAAGCCGATTACAATTACGCGTAGAAATAAATGTATTGCTATTCCCGGTCACAAGACGCTGGAGAAACACATCAAAACTTTCCAGTTTTGGAGGAAATAGGAAAAATTTTAAAATAAGTTCTGAAACAGACACAATAATTTGAATCCGTATTATGTTTATTTCTGTACTCTCATTAATTTAATGTCCAAAACACCAGGGAAAAGATAATGAAATGGAATAGAAAAATAACAACCCCATATTGAAAATAATACAGTAGAACTCCTCTTGAAAGGGTAGCAAAAATTTGAATGCAAACTGCCCCTAAAACTGGAGTGCCCTCTCAAAAGGGTTTTAATACTCCATTTAAAAGTTGTTGGCATGACTTAAAATCAACTCGTCATGAAACAAATCTCCAAAACAAACATGTTTTATGAAGAATTGACACAAATTTTATTCAAATACAATGTTTTTGTAGCTATTTTGGAACAACTGTGCTCATTCTACCAAAAATTACTGTTGTGTAGATGTCTTGTTTGTACCCTTATCCAGTAATATCGGAAAAAAAAAATCACCGTTTTATGAGAAGAATTTGTGTAATCTTCTGCCCTTTAACAGGGTGCCCTTAAAATAAACATTGAATACTAGAAAATACAAAAAACTTAAATGAAAATTGCCTGTATAACTGGAGTGCCCTTTCAAAAGAGTGCCCTTTCAAGAGGAGTATTTTGTTTATCATATTTATGATCGGGAATTGCACTATTCAAGTTTTATTTTCTTGCTGTCGACATCATTTTCGTGTCTTAAGTAGTTTGTAGTTAGCATTACAATAGAATTTAAGATTAATATTACTATAATTATACATCAATGGTCGTGTGTGTGTGTATGCTGCATGGTGTGCAAGTATGCGAATCTTAAAGGTAATGGTGTGAGAAGTTTTGTCCCTATTTTAAAGCTTTAGGTATAGTCATGTCAGTTGTATGTTCTCCAGTGTTTCACACCTCTTCCAATATTTATGATGTATTTTAAAGCCGTTTAAAGTCCTTAGTGAGACTTTACATGTAACTTAATGTTGAGTAAAGGCTTTTTTAAACGTAAAGTAGGAAAGGCTTTCACCCTATGGACACCTTTCAAGGGTTTTTACCCACCCCACCATACCAGCAATAGTTTTCCTCGACCAAGTTTGACACAGTGAATTTCCTGCAAGATGGCTATTACAGTAGAATCTGTCTTGAGCGGCATCTATCTTGGGCGGTATTTTGTATTTTTACGGCAGTTTTCCCTGACATGAATCCTTAATATTTATGTTTATTTTATCTGTCTTGAACGGCATTGCTGCCTTTTACGGCATTCTGGTACTCAAAAAGTCTAGTGCCGCTCAAGACAGGTTCTACTGTATTCATAAACCTAAGTAGGTCGCACATGCTTTGCGTCTGTGTGCCTGTGTGTATGAATTGTGACCAAAATTGATGGGACAATGTGATTAAATTATTACTAACCACTTCGTAAATTTAACCTAATCTAACTCCACCTCGCATTGTGCTTTTCTTTAACGTTTGTCAGTTTTAGAATTTGTCTACAAGTTCATGAAATCTTGAAAAGTACATTAACCTAAATAATGTGTCAAATTTGACGCAATTCGAGTGGGAAACTGCCTTACTAAATCAACATGTACACTCCCAAATGACATCAAGTTAAATAGAATTGTGCTGGGTGTCCAAAGGAATGTGGTCTGAACACGTTGCACTGTTAACTATTATTACAGCCTGGTTACTATGACATGCCATTGCAGCCGCCCACTACTCTTACCGGACGGGAGCAGAACACCCTAGCAAGTGTACCTTATACTGGTGAGTATTCAGATAAAAAGTATTGATAAAGGTTGGTGTAAAAAGGTAAAAATCGTTTTCTATTAAGTGTATGTAATTACGTAGTTAGTTAATGGAACTGCATATCTTTAGTTGTGACTAGCAAATTTTCCTTTACCAGTCATTTATGTCTCAAACTCGCTATCACAAAATTAACTTTTCTTGATGCATTGAAATTTAACTTAAAGAAGACAATCAAATTGGTATACAGTTACAATCTGAAGTTTTCTTTCACAACAAAGGCTCCAAAATAAGATTTTCAGTGATATTGACATTGATTATTGGAAAATAGGTTGCACCTGGTGTACTAATTTACCAGAAATACATTTAGCTAGAAAACAAATAGCCAATGTTAATGGTATAAGTTATTGACTGTATTTTCATTATTCTTGAACCTTTCTTGTTGGGATTTTTACGCTTTAGTTCAGTTTTGTTGCCCAGTTGAGTGTTGTTGCATGTATTTTATGTAAACTTCCCTCATAAATGCCCAGTATCCATGTCTCACAAAGTATAATTCGGAAAAATGCACGGGCGTACGTAATTGCCTCTGTAAAGTAAATTTATAAAATTACTATTTTCATCCGTGATATGTTCTCACGTTTGTTGTTTGTGTAGTACTGACTCTTTTTGTCAGTCACTTGCCCACTTGAACTTTGTTCAACGAATAGTTTGTCTTTTGGATTACCTGTACATATGAAGTTGTTTACTTTCTTTCTTCTTTTGTACTTTGTATAGTGTGGTACGAGCATTTCATGTGACCATGTAATATGCAAACAAGTGAAGCAAGAACGCTGATAAAATTTTTCTGTAGACTGGAATGATAGCTTTACACTAGCGACGTTATAACTTGCATAATACAAGGTATCATCCGTATCCTTATAGCTGGTGCAGATGGCAAATTGAACCGTGTGGATGCTCAGTCGCCTGTGCAGGCACAGACCTCTAGTCAGCAGCAGCACACGACGGGAAGCACCCAGCAGCAGGCATTCATCAACCCTGCGGCAGCAACCTTGCCTCCCGGCTACAACTACTACACCACGTACCCAGGCAGTATGTTACACGCAGGTTACCAGTACTCCCCGGCCGTCTTCCCGGTAGGTAATATTGTAAGTACCAGCACACGGTAGAGTATTTTATTTCTTTTCCTTCCATTTATGTAACATTAAGTTCGGTTCAATGCTTATGGCTCCACGAGAGTTTGATATCATTGGGAAGGGTACACAATAATTTGAGTTTCTGATGAAACACAGTTTAGGCAAAGATAGTATCTTGTGGGGTCATGTCACAAAGGGTGTAATATGTTTGCATGCTTTAAAGAATGGCAAACCACTTCTCATAGGATATGCACACTAGTACAACTTGTACAGCACAATATAATGGATTGTGAAATGTACTTAAGTTGGGTTTGATGTTGTTAACTTTGTACAGAATTTTCTCTTCTGTGAGTTACTCTTTAATATATTTATTCTCATTTATGTTTGAAAACACCTGGCACAACACATAAGTGTCTGTACTCATGTCAATTTTGTGGTGATGCAATGATTCAGTTATGTTGGTAAATAGGTTATCTCTGCATTATTTCGTGAAGGGAATGTAACCAGTACAGTTAAATTCCAAATACAATAGGTCTAAGGTGTATATATTCTAAATAACAGCAGGTTCCAGCAGTGACACAGACGGCACATGCAGGGACGACAGGAGCCGCACAGTTCCAGAAACCTGGCATGACTGGCAATTATGCCGCGCACACATATGCTACTGGTAAGTTAAACGATGCTGCAGATAAAAATTATGTGTGTATTTAAAAACAAACTTTCAGTTCTCGGTAATGAATACATGTTATAAGAAATATTTTTGTTTTAATGATCAAATTCGACTGCATCCTCATACAAATCTGTAGTGATGACGTCAGTTTGACTTCACAAATATAATAGTAAAATGTTGCAATAGCGTTGCGTTAAAAATGTCATAGTCATGCAGAAATATTGACTTCTACTTGTAGGATATGACGATCTAAGTTCACAAACACAAGACTTCAATAAGTATGGGACAGCATCTTCACAGAACTCGAAGCCGTCTGCTGGATCAGGTAAAATCTGTTCCGTAATATTACCTTCCAAGAAAAAAGTGATTACTGTGCTCATACATTTGTTGTAGAAGGACTTTAATATTTGTGATAAAACATTAAAGAAAGATGAACCATATGATATAATCATGAACTATCAATTTTCATTAAGTTTAACTAAGTTTAACCCATGTACTTGTAGCTATCACAACAAATGCTGCAGATCTGAGTGGAACATATGGAAAGACCCATACACAGGTAAAGTAGTAGAAAGATATATTTTAAGAAAATAGTTCCCCAAGAACGGTTTGTTAAAGTGAAGTTACAACAAGTTTAACGAAAGGTTTATGATATAAAGAAGGAATAAAGTAAGGTTAACACCAGTAAAATAAGTACAGTAAGTACTAACTGATTTTAGATTCAGACGTTTTAAATTAGCCCTTTAAGTTATTTGGGTTAACTTCTTAATTTTAGTCTTATGACAAAACTGGGTTTCACCATGGAGGTGTAGCTGGAACACCGCCTCCCCCATTCAGCTTGCCCCTTGCAACAGTCACTCAAGCAGGACAGATGGGAGCACCGACTGCTGCGGCCGCTTTCCAGCCTCCGTACGGTGTACCTATGATGGCACAACCTCACTCTCAGATGCTGCATCATCACATGCAGCAGGTAGAGACCGCTACTGTTTAACTTAACATTTAAGTTTTTTTAAATTAATTTTCTATTTATGAGATTTATTTATCAGCGACTTGTTAGAAATATGATAAGTCGACCCGACAAATATGAACTTAACTAGCCCAGTAATATTTGATTCATAAGTGCATGTCGAAAGTTGGGCGGTGGGCGAGAGGTTTTTACAACTTTAAGACAAAAATCTCGGCTTCATATTTTGAACAATTTAATTTTGAAAATACGTGTACGTTTTTGTGTTTTTTGTCGTATTTGTTTAAACGTAGAAAATTAGTAAGAAATTGAGCCTATTTTTTATTCAGCAATTGTGTATGCTCTGTTGTTTTTTCTTCATAGGGAAAAACGTGTAAATAAACCAATTTTAATAAAAATGTTTTTATTATGTAAGCATTGTTTTGTCTGTTGTGGTGATCGTGTACTGTCCTCTTCTGTATATTCGTTAAGTTCATTCATGAGTTTTATATCTAAAATCAGAATTTGAATCTTGTGTTTATTCGTTAAATTCATTCATGAGTTTTATATCTAAAATCAGAATTTGAATTTTCATGGTAACTTAAATGGGGTGAATTTATATTATATGCAAATTGTGGTTGAAAATACAATTAAATTTGCCCAAATTTTGATGATGTAAGTTCGAGAACGGATATTAATAACATATTATATTTGATGTGGTGACTGGTCTGCTTGATTTCAGGACTCCACTGGCGGGTCCAGTCGAGCTGCTGCACAGACCACGGGCCAACCCAAGACAGCTGCTACTAAAACGTATGGTGCCACAACCTATTGGGGTGCCAACTAAATCACCCGACAGACCGACCGACGAACAGTGAAGAAGGATCTGGGATTTGAGTGCCAGAGGGCAAAAAGTTTAAAGTTGCATTGGCTAGATGTGCGCCCTCCCTCTCACGTGGCCAGTTTACAACAAATCCGAAGCTAGAAGTGCTAGCAGTATACCTTGAAAAGCGATAACTACAAAAGGTGTATATTGTACAGACACAAATTACTTAACGCGTGATGTTGTAAAAAATTTTGATCCAAGGGCTAAACGCATCTGGTTCTTTGTAATGCATGATTTTTTTTTACTTTCTCCGCAAGTGGAAGTTACGATATTTTTTAAAGCATTGTTGTTATATAGATGTCTAGGGCTTAGAAAGAAACTTCTTTGGAATTTTAAGTCTGCCTAGTGTTTATAATATTAAATTATATTTGATGTCCACATTGTACAATAATTAAGTGACATTTTGTAACTGTTTTATGCTGCGGTGCCACATCTTGTTATAATTATGGTTGGAACTGTGTTAATTGGCAAGTAGAAAACGTTCCATGTGTTAGAGTTGCCAAGACCTGGTATTTTTGCAACTTAATTTCTAGGTTCCTGTGCCTTAATAACTAGGCCAACCAGGCAGAAAAGCTAGTTTCTCACTTTTTAAAAGAGACACATAGATCTCATCCATGTACAGTTTTTATTAATAACGCCATTAAAATATTTTAGCATTTCCCAAACTATACTGGCCATGGTATAGGTCTTAATATATAACGATTTTTATCCTCGAGAACAAGTTAAAAATAGTTTACTACGCGTAAGAGTATAAAACATGTTAAGCGGAACTTCGAAAATTGTAAGCATAGTGATAAGACATTGCCAGGACTGTGTATCATAGTTCTTTCATGTAACGGAAGATCACGTCAAAATTGAAGCTAATTTGTATCGTATGTTTCTATTTATAATCTCTGCTCACAAAAGTTGAATGGTAAGATGTATAATTTAAAGAAGTTTTAACATTTATGATATGATAAAGTCAAATATGCTGATTAGGGAATATATATATATTGATAAATAACTAAAAGTAACAATATTGTATATGTAACATGTAGTGGTAGAAATATCCACTAATTTTGTGTACTGTTCTTTGTATTATTTTTGTTGGCTTGTTTTCGCTTTTTTATTATTATTCAGAGCTCAGTGTATATGAAAATGACTACTTGTAATGAATAAAGTATTACTTTTCCCAAAACAGGAATTTATTGTAATTGCTATTATTTTCATTAAAATATAGTAATGTCATTGTCATTTATTTAAATCTTTTAAAGTAATTTTATCTTTTGAAATGCGTGCAATGAAAAAACGTCATTTTATTAGTCTGGTCGTTTTCGGACGAAGTTCCAGATCGAAACGTAAGATTTGTTTCGTTGTGCCTGCCGGTTTGACAGGACTCTGGCTACCAACAACCAGTGAAATCAAATTTTGCATGCAGAGCGAGTGCGTCACGCTTAACATTTATTCCGACAGATTCGAAAGAGGATTTACGATCCTGGAAGAATCCATATTTTGTCACGTTTGTAAAGTGAAATGTCCATCTAATATACACGTACTTGTTTGAAAACTAAACTCCTTTGAGTTGATTCTGCTTCTATTGACTACACGTTAAATTGCGTGTAATCCGTTTTGCGATAAATATCTCAACTTATGACATTAATTTTATCGTGTTTCAGTTTATTTGTAGGTGTTAGTTCTAGATGTATTAAAGTTTATATGTAAATTTCACACATCAAACATGGAATAACTCAAAATTTGTTCAGAAGGCAAATAGACGTTTTTGGAAAAACGCGTGACAAAACTATTGTGACCCAATAAGGATTTTCCAATTTGCGGTAGGACACAGGAAGAAAGATTCCTTGTATATTAAATATCATGATAAGTACACATGGAAAATGTCGCTGAAGTTTTGCTAGATCGATTTTCAGTCAAAATACCTTTTAGATTTACATGTATTTGCATTGAGAATAAAAGCGTCATCTTTATCATTACAGAAACAAGCACGCGCCATGCTGACATGTATCGGATACACTTTGGGTTTTCCAGTTTTAGTTTATAGATTACGTCACATTTTTGCTTTTAGATAAATTGGAAGTCTTTCCTGTCTACAAGTAGAGCAAATTGAAATCGAGAAATCGATGCTGCTGCGTTTATGTTCAAATTGCATGTAATTCAATGTAAGTTTATAGAATACATGTGTAGAAACTAATGCGTTGATGTCGAGGCCTTTTCTCGGACCTGTGGTTTTTGGTTTTGCAAAATTACACGAGTATTAATTAGTACTCACCCTTTGGAAGCTATACTTAAACTACTGTAGACATGTACATTGGCGGATCTATGGGGGGGGGGTGCGTCTTCCCCACGGCCAAAATTTTCTTCATTTTCATGCAGTTTTTCTTGATTTTGGGCGAAAATAGGTGAAAATTGGGTTGGCGCCCCACCCGCTACGGGCTGGGTAATCCCCCCCGTACGGGAAATCCTAGATCCGCCAATGATGTACTATCTGTACGAATGTTCCCAGAAAATTCGTAGAACCTGTTTTTAGCGACACACTAATTTCTTGGGACTAAGATGCCGTAAAGGTCAAGTATGCTTCTCAAAACATGTTCCACTGTATTGACTTGTACAGAAATATTTGCGAACAAACGAAGATAGATGTACTGCACAAAGTGAAAATGAATGGCAACTATAATGAATACTTTAATCAGTTACAATACAACTGAAAGAAATCGGTTGAACCTTTTCACAGATCAAAAGCTTTTGTATTTGTAAATTCTGGACCCTGGTGTTGACTTCTGAGGAAAAAACACTTTCAAACACTGGCCTACACTTCACTTCCAATTTTTAACGCCAAGGGAACTGTTTAACTATGACAAATCAAAACGTCTGTGAATTTATTTGGAAGTGTTGAGATTTTCACCCCAATTAAAGTAACAAACACATAGTCATGATGGATTTCAAAATTGATACACTCTTCGCATACCAAAGTAAAAGTCTAGGATGGCAGTTGATGTCGGTTGAGGAAGCTATTGTTATTAACCCGTTAAGCACCAGCAAATATGGCAATAATAGCCTGTTTCAGAGCTAGCTTGATGGTGCATGGTTTGTTGAGGCACTCACTCCCTTCTGAAAATTTTTCAATTGATTTGGCCTGTACTATGTATTTTGGGGGTAATGTGCCTTCAATGGTATACACTGAATTTGCCACAAATGCTGTTCTTTGCCATATCTGAAAATGGGTCCTCTACAGCAGTCTAAATGGACTCCAAAAAGGATTTTCAGACAACTTTGAGGGGCCAGGACCGATTTAATACTGGCCCCCAAGCCCCAATTCATGGATCACCTGGAGTGCCAGGTGGTACTCAAGTCATTTGCTAGACAAAAGTTGACCTCTGATTTAAAGCTTTGAAATAAGGCCAAAAACACTAAAAATTTACAAGATTCAGGGAGATGAAAGGAGCGTTAGCTCCATTTATCCCTGGGGGGGGGGGGGTTGGTGGGGGAGAAACGGTTTTCCAAATTTTTTATTTTTTTT
>JBCAUI010140759.1:0-18101 GCA_038406195.1 Haplosyllis anthogorgicola
CCCCCCCCCCCCCCCCCCCCCCCCCCCCCCCCCCCCCCCCCCCCCCCCCCCCCCCCCCCCCCCCCCCCCCCCAACCCTATTTTCACCTATTTTCGCCCAAAAATCGGGAAAAACTGCATGAAAATGAAGAAAATTTTGGCCGCAGGAGGCGCGCCCCCCTAAATCCGCCAATGGCCTGGATGATAGAATCGATGCATTTTATCCATTATTCATACAAAAGTAAATTGAATCCGGATATTTTACAGGTTCTGTAATCCTGAGACCCACGTTATGTGTGAGTTCCCACCAGGCGTCTGTGCTGAACGATGTGATGGAAATCAAACTTGTATTACTCCCGATGACGAAAGTAACTGCGGACCAACCACAGTACCAAGGACAACCCCTCGACCAACGACGAGACAACCATGTCTGTACCCAATGGTTCCAACAGACTGTCAACCCAAATGTGATAAGATGTGCCATTACAACAGATACAACAAATCATGTGATTCCGATGACGCGAAATGTACACCAGGTAAAACCTATTATAAAACATATATTTTTTTAGATTTGTATTTCCAAATTTACAATAAAAACTCTATTGGAACCCATGCATCTCCATTCAGAAAACCTAAGTTGCTGGGTATTATAATGGCTTGACTTAAGTAATGTAGGGGAATGATTCCAGTGTAAATATCTTATTACTGTCATCGCCTTTACCAGGTTGTGAGTGTGATGAACGTTATCAGATGAACGATAAAGGACAATGTGTTCCAGCTCCTCAGTGCAGCTGTTTTGACAAGTAAGACTGCATCCTTTAGTATTTCAGGTTTTGTTACTCAAGATTTCCAATGTGAATATAGTAACTTATTTTCACTGTAATCATACCACTTATTCTATTGCAGCACAACAATGACTGAAAGAAAACCCAATGAAGAATGGTACCCATCAGAATGTCAAACATGCATCTGTGAGAATAATGACATACAATGCTTTTCTACAGCTCTTACAGAATGTCCTCATGTAAGAATTTACTACTTACTCTTTTCCAATTTCCAATAAGCGCTATTATTTTCTTCCTCCATGTTCCCAACGAATGATAATAAGATGTCCAAATCTGTCTTTGTTCTTCTGAACAGCTTGTCATAAAACACCAAGTCAAAAGAAAACTAAAACTTTACTTCAATGTGTCCCTAGGGTTTCGCCCTGGTGAACCTGCCTGGAGATCCTTGTCCGGTGTGTCTGCCCATATCGACTCCGGTAACGACCACCACACTGTCACCGACTGCCACCCCCGTGGTGTGCAGAGAGGATGAGGTTTACTCGCACTGTCAGTGTCAACTCACCTGTGAACAGACCAAGCAGGGACTGAACTGCAGCAGCCCGGAGGTTATCGCTAATCAAGTTGTTCTTGATCGCTCAGGTTAGTTGTTTGTGTGTTAACAAGAGTTGTAATGACTTCAGTTTACACCGAGTTCCGTGCGTATGTTCTGTTCAATCACCTATCCAAAACTCAAATAATACATTGTAATTGAATCGTTATCATCTATCATGGAATACTTGTACTCTTCTTGCCCCCCACACAATTTAGAAACATTCCAATGCGGAACAAAGTTTAGAAAAATAGACTTGCAACAATAGACTTGACATGATTTAAGATCAGACACTGAATTGCTTTTATTTTCAATTTAGGTATGTGCTGCATGTGCCCTGAAGGAACAATACGCAGCGATGACGGAAGTTGCATCCCTCACGCTAACTGCACCTGTGACGTTGAAACCGAGTGTGCCGGATACCCAATGGGGCGTGAATTCAGAGAAAAGGGTGAAAGTTGTGATCAGATCTGTATCTGTAACAGAACGTGTGACAAGCAATGCACGCCCGTGTGTGACATAGAGTGCGGCGCTGGCTTCACGCGGGTTGTGTCGCCCGTTACCCACTGCTGCCGCTGTGAACCCATCACCACCACACCCGTCACCACCAGCGTACCGAGAACCACCACCACCATTGTTCCGACCACCATGTGCCCGAATGAATGTCCTGATGGTTACGCTTCCTGTGCCGATTGCGATGGCTGTTACAGGTAACTGGAGAAATGCGTTCCTAAGTTTGACAGGAAATAAGCATGTCAATTCGATCTACTCTCACGATTAACTTATTCTTAAAAAGATCATTAGAAAGGGAAAGGAAACTTTCAAACATTGAAAACTGGAATCCAAACGATTTTTTTCTTAACCATTAAACTGCCCTTTTTGTAAAATCATTTCAGCGAGTTGAATGAATGTGACGGAGTACCCAATTGCCTCGATAGTACAGATGAAAAGGACTGTCCTTGCTTCTACAACAACACTCGCTACGAGGTATGCTTGAGATACTCAAACAAAACACTGTAGTGAACGATAAATTTTCGCCTTGAAAACCAATCACTTATTAATGCGACAGGATTGTAACAAAGATAATATATTCTGGTATCTTTTTTTTAATTTCGCAAATTGTACAGTTTACATCTCTGCATTTTTCAGTCTGGTGAGGTCTTTGTGTGTGGAGAATGTCAAACCTGTCACTGCCAAGATGGAAAGACAACTCCGACCAAATATTGTCCCATTGAAAGCTGCGCTGGGGTGAGTACATGGCAATCTACAGCAACTTCGTGATATGTTAAGGCAAACAAAATCTCTTTGAATTGAGAGAGAAAAGTCGATTTCATATTCTTAATTATCTGTTTTTGATCTCGGTCACGAGTGACCGAGATGTCGGAATTGCGAGCATGGAAGGCAGTCCTGACAGCCAATGCACCGGCTTGCACTGACTGGCTGACAGTCAGCTAGTAGGATGACACACAGTCGTTGACTGGCTTGCAGGCCCTGCAGGGTCACAGTGGGGAATGCAGCACCCAGTCGGCAGGAAACAGACGGTCTGACCTATTTCTGAGGAGCATGGAGAATTCAAACTTTTGATTTTTATATTATTCACAGGGAATGATTCTGAACATGCATCTCGAGAGTGAAGCTCAGTGCTGCGAATGTGAACCTCCAAGTAAGTAACTTGAACATGTTTCATTCTTGTCTCTAAATGATGTCGAATCTTTCCTTAAAAAGTGAGAATAATCACAATAAAATTAATATCATCTTTATCTCATAATTTAAGATAGTAAGTAAATCAGTTATTAATTCCCTTTTGCGTTACAGCAATGACGACCACGTTGATCCCGACAACCCAAGAGTGTGCGGAGGACTTCAACGAACCACTGAACGAATGTTACAATAGAACATGTGTCAATGGTTACATACACCAAGTTGAAGCATGTAATCGTGTGTGTCTTGAGGTAAATATTGTCAAATTGATTTTACTATCTGAATGGTTTATTTAGTTGATACTATCTGCTTCAACATCTACTTGACAAATTCTTTCTTTGTATCATTTATTATTTATCCGAGGTCTCAAGTGTTATTGCAATTGGTGTATTGGCATTGCAAACCTGATTAAAACTGGTATATTGCATTGAATTCTCTCATACAGGGAGAGGAGCTGATCAAATATGGAAACGGCACCTGCTGCCAGTGTTACTTGCCGACTCAAACCACCATGCCCACAATCCGACCAACAACGACTGCTGCTCATATCTGTGCACCACCAACAGAACACACGTACTGCATGAAGGAATGTGGAGTAAGTAACAATACTGTTTGCACAGAATGTTTTTGTTAATTATCACTTCTGTTCGTTGACATAAACACAACTGGTGTGTCAGTGTCGTTAAGAATAATCGCTAAAACAGCTGCTATCTTAGGAGAAAATACACAGTGAAATTACCATTACTTTCATTATTATTCTAGGCCGACTACAATTTCAATTTCTTTCATTATTCCTGGCATAACTATTACACTGAATATATTTCTTGTTAATACAGTTCTGTCACAGCGTGGAACCAGATTGTGAAGAGAAATCAGACGGAGACCTGGGATCCGGCTCCGGTTCTTTGTGTGTTGAGGGCTGTGACTGTCCAGGGCAGATGTTGTACAATGGAACCGATTGTGTTCCGTTTGATCAGTGCTCCTGCGTCAAGCCAGGAACAGAGGAGATTGTGCCAGTGAGCTATCTTTGTTTAAAATACTTGACATTAGCATAGTCCGTTTAACACGCAAAATTAATTGTAACTTTTGCTCAGACCTGATAAATAATTTGCTTTAATCTCGATCCCAAATAGAAAAATTGGTGTCTTCACAAATAATGCTGCATTGATTCAAGCATTTAATCTAGGCCATCATAATATGTGTCGCTTTTAAGACATTTTCGCTGCATACCTCATTTGTCAATTGGACGTCGACGATATACACATACCGTATAGGTCGTATTTATGGGGCACTGTGCGAAGAGTTAATCTTAGGGTGCACCTTATTTACGATCAACCATAAGTAGTTTACGGAATATGTTATGTGTCAGTGTTGGGCATTTTTTACATGGGAAAGAGGTGCATATGATGCATGAAAGTCAATCTTTTAAAGACATCAGAGGCATTTTAATTAAGAGAAGAAGTTATAAATATGTTCTAATATCAAAAGTTGTGAGTCACAATAATTAAAGATTGAAAAAACTGACTACAAAAATGTAGGTAAATCAGCTGGAAAAGGGGGGTGCGCCTTAATTAGGGCATGCGCCATAAATACGACCTATACGGTATAATCTTTCCATCTTAGACTGGATCCACGTGGAAAAGCGATGATAACTGTTACGTCTACCAGTGTGAAGACAACCAAATTCTGACGAACATAAATCCCAATGCCCGTGAAGAGTGCGGGAATGTTACAACAACTCTACCCACAAGACGTATGCATTACCTTATCTAATATTTTATGGATACAAATTAAGGCAACACTCAAATTGATACGCGTTTTCTGAAGTCAACTAAATCTGTCTGTAAAATAACGTGTTATTATACCATCATCACCAATAACAGTCTAGTATAAGAATTCGTCACTAAATTACTCACTTTTACAGGACCAACTCCAACACATACGGTACCAACTCGTCTGCCGACCACTACCCCGGGTGAGTGTCAGCGACAGATCGTACTCTGTGACATTCCCTGCAAAGATGACTTAGATCTAGAATTGACCTGCGAGAAAATGCTGGTCCAAATGGACCTTTACGCGCAATCATTCAGGTAATAAAATTAGTTTTGGCTCCAGTTAAATGTTATTTAAAGGCAGTGAACTAAGTGAAAAAGGCTACCATCACTACATCCAGCGTCCAAGGACGTCATGTCATGACGTCACGCGACGCCAGTTGTCTGAGTCACAAATGCCTTGGATGTTATTATCAAATATATGATTATCAAAATACAGATTCTTGGTTAACAGTAACCACTCTAGCCAGAGTCATCCGAATTCAAATAATTAGTCAAATTCTAAGGCTATATAGATATGGTCTTTTACAGGATTATGAACGCAACATTCCCAGACTGCGGTTGTCCCTCAGATGACGGGTATACGACAGAGGTTCCCGTTAACGTTGCACTTCGAGATCAGTTCACAATCTGCGCAAACAGACGGGCGTGTGTTGGTTGTGATTACCACGGCAATAAATACGCGGTAATAAAATCTGGAGTTATTAGTACAAGCTGAAAATATTTTTGGTGTTTTTTGACAGAGTAATTTCGGTATTGATATTTAACCTTAACAAATCTTTACATTGAAGTGCCACAGAGGGATTGACAAGTTTATTGAAAACTGTTGAAAAAGTGTGTATAAGTTATTGCAAATTATGGTTGTCACTTGCAGCATGGCCAAACTTTCCCGGAGTTGAACCAGTTCGGCACTCCAATACGTTGTCGGGAATGTCTGTGCTGGAACAACAACAGTGTCAGTTGTTACAATCAGGAAGTATGGTAAGTAACAATTGTTTTTGGGACGATAATAAAGTTAACTGGACAGTTGTATGGCTTCGTTAGCTGAGAAGTAATTATATTTCCAAGGTTTGTGACAAGCACAAATGAGCAATTGATTAATATAGTTGTATAATAATTGATGATTTATTATTCTTTTTAGCACCACCACAACAACACCCTGTAAGTATAAGATTTAGTAAGATAGAAACTGTCATCAAATTTTGTGTGCCATCAGATCATCTTGCATAAGGGACGTCTGAAATGCATTTATGACAATTCACTCCTTTATTCGCGATGAAATTGTAATGTCATCTATTGTTACATTCTAGATCCCTGCCCAGATGGAAACTGTTGTGATGAGCCAGTTGTAGACAAACCAGGGGCTAAATGTGAACCAGATCTATTCTCCAGAAACAGAACATGCCACGCCGTGCGGGACGAGACGTTCACTTCAGACCACTGTTGTGAATGTTCGCACCACATGTTCTTCAACGGAACCAACTGTGTTGATGCGACTCACTGTAAATGTATGGACAACCAGGGAAATATTCGCGAGGTAAAATTTTTGCCTCATGTTAAAGTTGGTCTGCTCATTTGCTATATCTATGGTCAGCTTGTTTTCATATTGATCACATCTGATTGAACCGGTCAGCAAAGGGAAAATACAACTCATTATTAAGGGGTAAATGTATAAAGTGAGGTTTTCACAGAATATTTCACTGTGGATTTCATTTGTTCTGACTCACTGTCTGACTTACCACAACAACACAAGGGAAGCCCTTGCTATATCATTTTGTCGAATCAATGTATGTAGTGAGTAGTTAAAGCAAGGAACTCGATAATTAAATACAGGTTTCTCCTTTCTGCTGGGAACTCAAGCTTGGAGTAAATTCCGATTACTTAAAAATGCAGCCTATTCATGCCATTCAATTGTATCACAGCCGAACGCGAAGTGGGTTGACCCAGAAGATCCATGCGTAGAATATATGTGTCTGAAGAACAAAATTAGCGAGCGCAGGGAGACTTGCACCAAGATTATTGACTGTGGTCCTGCCATGTGTGGTCCAATTGTACCGGAAGGAGAATGTTGCGAGAAATGTGTTTCTTGTGAACGTAAGTTGAAAAGAAATATCATAATCTAGACGATTTCATTTCGTTGAATTTGATTAGGATCTGACGATTGAAATTTCTGTGGTTTTTATTGTCTGTCAACTTTTTGTAAGGTACCAACGGTATTTCACTAACTGTCACTCCACCTTGGCCATGTAAGACACGATGATCATAACCTTAACTTAAATACCATGTCTTATTACAGCTACAACAGTTGGAACAACAACGCCCACAACAACTATGTCACCAACCACCACCACAGGTAATATCACCCTTTCACTTCATTGGTATTCCTTTCGTTAGTACAGAAAATGCCGTTTTATTTATAAATACTATGTCAACTTTTCACTGATTTCCCATCAAACTAAATACATTTTCATTGATTTTTTATGATTTCCAGCATGCCAGAACCCGGAAAATTGTTACTGTGAAGAGGACTGTGTCACCTCCAGCGCCTGTAACCTGGCGCCTTCCTGTTGTCCAGAACACTCCTGTTCAGCTGGATTCTACAAGAACTCTAATGATGCTTGTGTTAGGCCAGCTATCGGATGCAGTAAGTATTTAGCACTACCATCGCTAGCAGCACCCTTCAAGAAACCCACAAAAGTTAACGGCTACACTCTACGCTCTGTGAAAGATCAAATGTTACATACATTACCAAAGATGCCAGAAAATCTGTAACCAAATGTGTCTAATTTACATTTCGTTTAACTTTCCAGCAACCGTGTCTACAACACCCTTCTCACCAGTTTGTACATATCCACTTGTAAGTGGCAGCCCTATGGTCGACAAAATTTATGGATCTTCTGCATATAATGATCAACTGCAGGGAGTCCACAGCCCTACACAATCCATACCAGGTGGGTTGAGCCAAATATTAACTTATAGGCTATGTATGAAGAAAACTGATTAGAATGCCAAATTTGTCATTTATCAATGTATTATTTGTACACTATGATACTTAGAATACGTCACTAGCCCAAAAACTACTGACGCGGTTTTAAAAACCTATTTGCATGTACCTCCATTACAGGTAACGGCACAATAGGATGGACTCCAAATCCGGACCATGATGACGAGATGATACTGACTCACTCATTCCTTATGCCCATGGAGATCACAGGATTTACCGTGGATCTGAAGAACGTAGTTGCCTTCCAAATTGCATTCAGTGATGACGGAGTAACTTGGACTACGTATGACGAGGTATATCACGTCTTGATATATTTACAAAAATAAATACGTAATTGATTTAAGATTGCATTCACGATTGCAATACCCTCTGCACTATTTCCTTTTGAAAAAGATGATGATTAACTCTGTAATTTGTTTGTTACTTGCAGACATTTGTCGTGCCAGACAGCCATCTTCACGGAATCAATCCACCTCCACTGACTGACTATTTCCACTCGAAGCAACAGCATCAATACGTTCAGTTCCGAATCACTGAGTACATAGAAGGAAAGTTCCCAACGGTGAAGATTGACTACCTCGGCTGTTACGAACCTCGTAAGTCCATAAACACAATTTGAAACGCTTGAAACTGAATACTTTATACCATAAACAGTGGCGGATCCAGGATTTCTCGTAGGGGGGCCTCCCACGCCCCCCCTAGATCCGCCCTTGATAAAGGCCATATATGTATTAAAGCGTCCCTTAAACAACCATATTCTAGATAGAAAAGTGAAAATAATGGAGGACATGACGTTTCCTTGGACATGCTTAGATTGGCAAAGGAACGTCCATTGTACACAATCTCTCCGGGATTTTCCAAATGATTTGGAACTTTAAAGTCTTCCTTGATTTACTGATGTCATTGAATTCACACTTGTTCTTTTGTGTAAATAGCTACGACTACAGCTCCGATGCCAACAACAACAACAACGAAACGTGTGACCAGTACCACAGCACAGCCCACTGCCACCACTACACCATATGAAGGTTAGTGCTATTAAATCCATTTGTTCATTAAAATTCAGATCCATTTCTTTTCCTCATTTGGGTAATTGACAGTTACATACAAAATTAATAATCATTATTTTCACTTCACTGTGTAGTCTGCGAGGGAGGATGGGTGATGAATGATGAGACATTGGTTGGTAAAGATCACATCACAATCAACAGTTCCTGGAGTGAAGGAGATGAAGATGTCAACGACATCAGGCCAAAGAACCAAGGACAAGGTACAATGACCTTTTTATCAAAATGAACATTATTTTTGTAATCGAATCCTATTTTCAAGCTGATTGTTGACAACAAATCAACCAAAACTTTTACTTCTTGATCAAAAGGTACACCCAGTGGTGACAACCCATGGGGTCTTAAACTGGATAAGCACCCACCATCCTATGATGAAGAAGAACCATACTGGTTCAGTGTAACAGTTGATTTGGATAAACGAGGTGAAGAGGACTCTTCCATGCAAGTGTCACAGATCAAATTGAATGGAAATGTGGCACATGTCAGAATTGAGGTAAGAATCGATATTTATGCAATCACTAATTGTATCTTTTTAAAATAGATTATGTAGTTCTATATACACGTTGATTTCTTTTTGCAGTATGCAACATCTGATGACTCTGAGGACTGGATAGTATTGGGAGAATATGATGTGTCTGCAAGTGGTTTGATAAATGTAATGCCACCCACAGAAATGGCTAAGGTCAAGATTATGCCACTAGAGGCTTTGGATGAAGCGGAGGAATTGTTCTACTTTAATATGGATTTCTACGCTTGTCAAAAGAGTAAGGGAATTGAGTTTAAATGGCTGCAGCTTATTTAACACTAATATTCAGTGATAATATTTATCATATCCATGAGTTAACCCATTCAAATTAACTCAATTAGAGTGTGCCTTGCATTTACAGAGATAACAACTTTTGCTCCTATTGTTACAACAACAAGAGAGTACATCAAGAACTTCACAGTCACTGAGGTTACTACAGAAATGCCAACGTTCAGTTATCCTCCAACCGAAGGCACAACCCTTGCACCAACTGAAACCACCATGGTTCCCACTGTAACATCAACTACAATGATACCAAGCATTACATCAACAACCATGGCACCAACACATATAACTAAAAGTACAATGGCTCCAACTGAGACCACAATGGCTCCATCTGCAACCTCAACAACCATGGCACCAACTGAGACTACAATGGCACCAACACTTGTAACAGAAACTACAATGGTTCCAAGTGTAACATCTACAAGCCAACCACCAACAACACCCAAGGCAACCACACCATATTACAGTTGGTATTATAAGAATACTAGAATGGATGAAAATAATATGTCTATAAATTTAAGCAATATTACTTTTGTCCCAGTGTGACAATTTATAGCAAAATATAGTTTGAAGCATTTATTATATTTCATTTCATTGTCTCAGTTTGTGAGGGTGGATGGGTGATGAATGATGAGACATTGGTTGGTGGAGATCACATCACAATCAACAGTTCATGGAGTGAAGGAGATGAAGATGTCAATGATATCAGACCAAGCAACCAAGGAGAAGGTAGCATATTGCTCAATTTAATATATTTAATTAGATATCATCAATTTATTTTTCGCTAAGGATTGGTAATACATTTTCTCATAGAAATTCGCCTCTTTTTAAAAAATTCCTTAATATTTCAAATTTCATCTTCATGTAGGCACACCTAGTGATGATAACCCATGGGGTCTTAAACTGGATAAACACCCACCATCTTATGATGAAGAAGAACCTTACTGGTTTAGTGTAACAGTTGATCTGGATAAACAAGGTGAAGAGGACTCTTCCATGGTGGTGTCTCAGATCAAACTGAATGGAAATGTTGCAAAAGTGAGAATAGAGGTGAGAATATGATCATGTTTAGAGCCTAGTTACAAGCTCATACCAAACTGTTGTACAATATGGTGTAAAGACAAATAATTGATATTTCTGATATTGTTCTACAGTATACAACATCTGATGACTCTGAGGATTGGATAGTACTGTATGAAGATTATGATATCTCCACAAATGGATTGATCAATGTAGTACCACCAACTGAAATGGCTAAGGTTAAGATAATACCAACAGAAACCTTGGATGAAGCTGATGAATTATTTTACTTCAATGTGGATTTCTATGTTTGTCAACAGAGTATGTAGATTTCAATTATAATACTGTTATATTTCAATTATATAACTGTTCTTTTTAATTAATCAGCATAGACACTTAATATAAAATGAAAAGGGACAAAGGTTAATACAGCATGTGACAGTACCATAGGTGATGAGATCTTATAAATTTACACACATATTATACCTGATTAGAACATTTCATTCCATGTGTTTCACTTGTTTCCAGAGACTACCATAGTTCCAGTAATGACGACCACAAGAGAGTACATCAAGAACTTCACAGTCACTGAGGTTACTACAGAAATGCCAACATTCAGTTATCCTCCAACAGAAGGCACAACCCTTGCACCAACTGAAACCACCATGGCTCCAAGTGTAACATCAACTATGATGATACCAAGCATGACATCAACAACTATGGCACCAACACGAGTAACAGAAATGACAGTGCCTCCAAGTGCTATATCTACAACAATTTCACCAACACAGACCACAATGGCACCAAGCATCACGTCACCAACCAAACCACCAACACATGTTACTGAGACAACAATGCCTCCTAGTGTAACATCCACAACTATGGCATCCACTCAGACCACAATGGCTCCCAGTGTTACATCAACAACACCCATGATACCAACAGAAATCACAATGGTTCCCACTATCACCTCTACAACAATGGCACCAACACAGACAACAATGCCTCCAAGTGTGACTTCTACAACCATGGCACCAACTCAGACCACAATGGCTCCCAGTGTCACATCAACAACCAATGCACCAACACATATTACTGAGACTACAATGCCTCCATCAGTAACCACTGCCCCACCAACTGTTCGTTCTACAACTGAAAGTGAAGGTATGAGAGAGTTTTCCTTTGATATTTAATTTTCATTTGTTTTTTTTCTTTCAGTCTTCTAAATTGCGGATCACTCATCTTGATAACATAGTCAACAATTTATACTTGATGATGTTTAATTATATTTGTTATTCTATGTCTATACAAAATAATCATGTTTGTAGTTTGTGAGGGTGCCTGGGTGATGAATGATGAGACACTAGTTGGTAAAGATCACATCACAATCAACAGTTCCTGGAGTGAAGGAGATGAAGATGTCAATGACATCAGGCCAAAGAACCAAGGGGAAGGTAAGACATGTGGATTTTTGGTGTTATTTCTTGACATGAACCTTTTGGCTCGATTTTAAACTGCATTGATACGTTTAAAATGCCAATCCGTAATGACGTCAAATATTTCACACAGGAACTCCAAGTGATGACAACCCATGGGGTCTTAAATTGGATAAACACCCACCATCTTATGATGAAGAAGACCCATACTGGTTTAGTGTAACAGTTGATCTGGATAAACAAGATGAAGAGGACTCTTCCATGGTGGTGTCACAGATCAAACTGAATGGAAATGTTGCTCATGTCAGAATCGAGGTGAGTACACAATCTCTGTGTTTTATAACTCATCTTTTAGCACTTTCATTTAACATTTGATTTAGCTTTCACGGATTCTACCGTTCTAAAAATTATGATACTTGTGAAATAATGTCTTGATATTGTTTATCACATTCTTTCACAGTATGTAACATCTGATCATTTGGAGGACTGGCAGGTACTGGAAGAATATGATGTGTCTAAAAATGGTTTAATCAATGTCCTGCCTCCCACTGAAATGGCTAAGGTCAAGATTATACCATTAGAATCTTTGAACGAAGCTGATGAATTGTTTTACTTCAGTGTAGACTTCTATGCTTGTCAACATGGTAAGCACATTTATCTTCTTTTCTTAACCTGTTTATTTTTCTGCAAAATAACTTTTCATAGTTTCCCCAAAAAAAACCTTCACTTCTTTGCTTACAGTGACAACCACCCCTAGCATTGAAACTACAACAAGAGAATACATCAAGAACTTCACAGTAACAGAGGTAACAACAGAGATGCCAACATTTAGCTATCCACCAACAGAGGCCACAACACTTGCACCAACTGAAACCACAGTGGTACCAAGTGTCACATCAACCACCATAGCACCAACTGAGACAACCCTGGCTCCAACTATCACATCAACAACACCCATGATACCAACAGAAATCACAATGATTCCCAGTGTCACTTCAACTACCATGGCTCCAACGGTGAAGATAACAACAACAACCGCTGCAGTCACAACTACTTCCAGAAGAATAATCACTACGACTCCCTTCTTAACAACAACACCAGAAATATACGAAACAACAACAGCACCATTTGTCACCACAACAACTGTACCAATGACAACAACAGAACACGTTGTCACCTCTGCTCGTGTAACCACAACTGCAGCAGTTCATACTACAACAGAACAGTACATGACAACTACAGAAGCACCTGGTAATGATTAATTACAAACTGTTTCCTCATTAAAACTGGTTGTAAAATGTACAAACCTACCTAATGTACATTATGATATCAAGAAAATAATACCATTATTAAATGCTGCATAGTTAACAAATACTGTAATTACCGTACGTAAATTGTGCACTTCTTTGTTTGCCACTATCAAAGTATTATTTTATTAATTTTACAGTGTGCGAAGAACCATTTGAATACTCCACATGTGTCTGTGAGAAAACGTGCAATCATCTTGCTGATCGCGACTTCTTGTAAGCCAATTTTCTAAAAAAAAAAAAAAAAGAAAAAAGAAAGCGAAAACGCGATTTTACATAATAATTTTGTTGTGTGAACTCTGTTCACAGGTTGCTTTTCATCAACATGCTTCCCTTTTTATGAACATAGTCGGTCAAGGCTCAGTTGCTGAACTCGTACTCTACCTTTTGAAAGCTATGGATATTAGTTCTGCTGGTGTACGCTATCCAACAAATGCAGCAACTGCCAGGCCGCAAGTCCGATGTACAATTCAAGAGAGAAAATGATTTCTCCTTTTTGTGTTCACAGATGTGCAGAACCAGGCTCTGATCACTGTTTCACAGGATGTCAATGTCCTACAGGATACGTAATGCATTCTGTCAATAATACCAGCACTTGCATCAAAGAGCCCGATTGCCCCTGTATCTACAACGGAAAAGCTGTGCAGGTAACTGCTATAAATGCTTAAACTCCCTATTAGCTTAATCAGATAAATGTTTAATTCACTATTTTGGGACTTCACCATCGAAATAGTGTAGGGCCGTATGATGTAGCGAGATAGCACACTGACCTTCTTACTTGTTTCACAATTAAAATGTTATCCCAACCATCTCATTTACTTATCACATCTGGTGTAATCCATTGTAGTGGGGAGAGCGAATGCAAATCTCTAAATGTAGAGAAGGAATTTGCTTGGAATCAGGATTCACGATTGTTGATATCACCGATGGTACGTTGCAACAAATTGACTCCTTACGATGTTATGCTGGTAAATTGTGGAAGCAGTAAAAAGCCAATAATCTGGATAGAGAACTTCGTTACTAAACAACTTGGACTAAATACCTACAAAAGGAGACTTATTATTTAGACATTTGTCACCAAGATGTATGTTTACTTTAAGGTGAGTGCACTTGCAATGAAACCGAATGTCATACTTGTGTGGAGACTGCCGATGGTCTAAAGAAGGTTGAAAGCTGTAACTACACAGAGGAATACTGTCAAGAACAGGTAACTTGAACTTCATCAACAATGTTCGATAAAAAATACGTTTTAAATGACAGTTACTTTAGTATTTTATTCTTGAATGTCTTAACACATAGGGAGGCCATTTGTGCTTTGACGACCCTGATGATGATGTCTGTTGCAAGTGCTGCTTCGAGGAGACAGCTTGTCTTGATATTGATGGTCATGAACATGAGGTGAGATCCAGTTTTATATACTGTGGTATAATAAATTAAAGTAATACATTTCTGGAGAGGTTGAAATTTAAACATTGCCGCATTAGCAAATACATGTACTTAAGACATTACCACTGTCTTCTAGTGTGGTACCATCTGGCATGACGGACCTTGTGACCAGTATGAATGTCAGTGTCACGGATCCACGAACCCAACAATCTTGCACAATCACGTCCAATGCCCTCCACTCAACTGTGCAGAAGGTTAGTTAACTTAAATAATTATGATAATTGCTATCAATTATCATGAGAAGCATACATTTTTTTTCACTAAGTACCGTATATGCGCATTGAAAATATGAAAAAATTCAAAGTTCCTTTCCATATCTTTAGGCTGGACAGCAGAATACTCTCCAACTGAATGTTGCGGAAGTTGTGTACCACCTCCAGTGATCACTACCACACCAGTTTATGAAACAACAACTTCAATCATCACTTCTACAGTGCCAGTCACAAGTACTGAGCAGCCAACTGAGGCACCAACAGAATTACCAACAACAGAACATGTCACAACTGAAGCTCCAACTGAGAAAACCATGGCTCCAACTGTAGTAACCACAACAAGGGAATACATCAAGAACTTTACAGTGACAGAGGTAACAACAGAGATGCCTACATTCAGTTATCCCCCAACAGAAACCACAAGAGTTCCAAGCATTACTTCATCAATGGTGCCAACCGAGACAATGCCACCAACCTCCACAACCATGGTTCCAACATCAACAACTTTGGCGCCAACAGAGACAACAATGGTTCCAACAGAAACTACAATGCCACCAACATCAACAACCATGCCACCAACATCTACAGCCATGGTACCAACAGAGACGACCATGGCACCGACAAAAACCACAATGGCACCAACAGAGACCACAATGCCACCAAGTATCACGTCAACAACTATGGCCCCAACTCAGACCACCATGGCCTCAACAACAACAACAACAACAATAGCTCCAACAGAGACTACAATGGCACCAACTGTGACGTCGACAAGCGTGGCACCAACGTATGTAACTGAAACAACTATGGTTCCAAGCGTCACATCGACAACGATGGCTCCAACTGCCGGCACAACACCATCTGAAGGTAAATGACTTACTAAATGTTACTTTGCATTCTGGTATTTCTTTAATGGGACGACTTGAACCAAAATGAACATCACGGGTACTGGACTACTTTAGGGACAAAACATTTATTTTTTATATCTAGTTTGTGAGGGCGCTTGGGTGATGAATGATGAGACAATAGTAGGTAAAGATCACATCACAATCAACAGCTCATGGAGTGAAGGAGATGAAGATGTCAACGATATCAGGCCAAAGAACCAAGGAGAAGGTAAAATAATATGAAACTTTTTTTAAATTAGGCATTATCAATAAATTTCTTAATTGCTGACAAATTGAACGGTAGTGTATTTACTGATATAAATTGACTTCCTCTTGAAGGATTTCTGAAACTGTCTCTTTTCCTCTTCATCTAGACACACCAAGTGATGATAACCCGTGGGGTCTTAAATTGGATAAACATCCACCATCTTATGATGAAGAAGAGCCATATTGGTTTAGTGTAACAGTTGATCTGGATAAACAAGGTGAAGAGGACTCTTCCATGGTGGTGTCACAGATCAAACTGAATGGAAACATTGCCAATGTCAGAATCGAGGTAAAAATAATGTAGTGTTTTGCAACGCTTTAGCTTAATGTAAAGCAATTAAAAGGAATAAGTTTAAAATGACCAAGTGCAATGGGAAAAGAACATGGGACTAGATAAATACAATGTTTAGAATGTATATACTTTGTTAATTTTAACAGTACGCAACATCTGATGACTCTGATGACTGGATAGTGTTGGAAGAATACGACGTTTCTGACAATGGTTTGGTAAATGTATTTCCACCAACTGACATGGCTAAAGTCAAGATCATACCACTAGAAGCTTTGGATGAGGCAGATGAATTGTTCTACTTTAATGTGGATTTCTACGCTTGTCAACAAGGTGTGCACAACCATTTATCTCTAAAATTATATCGTTCGTGGTTTCCACACAACTGTTAGGAGTCTCACATTTCCATTGGCAGATTTAGGGGGCGCAGGAGGCGCCCCCCCTACGGCCAAAATTTTTCCTCATTGTGAAAATTGGGTTGGCGGCCCCCCTCATACAGGCCGGGCGCCCCCCCCCTCCCTACGGTAAATCCTGGATCCGCCAATGATTTCATTTGTTATGCAATGCTTTCTATATTGATTACTTACATTAGGATTTTATATTTGCAGTCACAACCACACCTGCAGTTATGACTACAACTAAGGAATATATCAAGAACTTTACAGTAACTGAAGTCACAACGGAAATGCCAACGTTCAGCTATCCTCCAACTGGTACGACAATGGCACCAACAAAGGTCACTGAAACTACTATTCCTCCAAGTGTGACATCAACAACCATGCCACCTACAGAGACCACAATGGTACCAACAGAGACAACAATGGCACCAACAAAGGTCACTGAAACTACCATTCCTCCAAGTGTGACAACAACAACCATGGCACCCACTCAGACCACAATGGCACCAACAGAAACAACAATGGCACCAACAAAGGTCACTGAAACTACTATTCCTCCAAGTGTGACATCAACAACAATGGCACCCACTCAGACCACAATGGCGCCAACAGAGACAACAATTGCACCAACAAAGGTCACTGAAACTACCATGGCTCCAAGTATCACATCAACAACTATGGTGCCAACAGAGACAACAATGGCTCCAACAGAGACAACAATGGCACCTACTGAGACGACAAAGATACCAACTGTTACCTCTACACCTTCTGTTAGTACCACTGAAGTCACACCAAGCCCAACTGTTTCAACATCAGCGCCGTCATCAACAACAGAACATCCAAGTAAAGCAACAACTAGTATCACACAAATAACAACAACATTACCTCCAACAATAACAACCATGCAACCAACTGAAACTACAATGCAACCAACTGCAACAACCACCACCATGCAACCAACTGAAACTACAATGCAACCAACTGCAACAACCACCACCATGCAACCAACTGAAACTACAATGCAACCAACTGCAACAACCACCACCATGCAACCAACTGAAACTACAATGCA
>JBCAUI010140870.1:0-10959 GCA_038406195.1 Haplosyllis anthogorgicola
AATGGTAAACCTACTGCTGGGCGCGCCTCGAAAAAAACGCGGGACGATTTCTTGGTGCGTCAGTTTATGTCCCCTGATACAGGGTCAGCGCCACTTTCCGCTCACTCCGGCGCAAGCCGGTAGCACACCTTGCCTAAGGGTGACCACAGCCAGCACATCTACCCCGCCAAAACTCTTTATTTGTGTACGTATGGTTGTCTATCGAATGAAATTCTGTAAGACTATTTGATCTTCAGCTTGGAATAAAAACTGGGGATCAATTCATCTAAAATAGGCACGTAATGACGTCATAAAATACAACTTTATCAAATAACGCCAGAAATAGTGTTGTTTCATTCGAAAGACTACAGGCGATAATATATGAATAATTGAAAACGCGTTTATATTCAGCTCCTGAAATTCACATCAATTTGGAAAAGGTACAAAACAAAAGCGCAAATAAAAGAATTCCACTCTGTGCTTCTCATGTGTTATTGTTCTAAAACTCTTAGGAATTTCACCCTCTTGTAAAAAGGCTAGAACAGTCTCTAGACTTTTGATAATTTTTATTAACTCTGATACAAAATACATCTAGTCTCAAGTGAGGTGCAATTAGAACTGAGCAAAGCTACTAATGATGCTAATGCATAACTCTAATTAACCAATAGGATAGTCTCTAGACTGTCAAGTGATTGCAGGTGCAGGTGTGAGGCAGGAAGCCTGTGGCACCCCTGGTGTTAACTCTAACTGCAGTCTTTAGACTATAGCGCTCCTGGTGGTAACTCTGACCGAAATCTCTAATCCTTTAACACCTCTGACAATGAATAGGCAGCCAGGGTTACGTGATTAATTTTCACTTTTACGTCCCACGAAGAAGAAAGTTTTACAATTATGTAAGTCCGGTTTGAATAACTTTGCATTGTACAGAGGGAAATTAGCTTTAGATAATTAATGTAATTTACTTCATAATGAAACTACCAAGGAAAAAGGGCTGAAATTAATTTGACTGACCATAACAAGTCAAGCCTTGACTTGTTAACCAACCCTTGAAAGAGCCGCTTGAAGTTTTAATGAGTTTGCCTGTGAATTAATACTTTTACAATTGTTAGTAATCCTTTTAATTAATCCTGAAATTCTAAGAAATGAAATTTTAGTAATTAAAACGTAGGTTTATTGTGGAAAATATATTAAGTGTTGCTTTGTTATGGCTGCAACATTTGATATCGTATCACAAAGTTTGCTTCAAAAGTTTGTTGAATATGTACGAATGCTATGAATTCTATTCCTTGCTTGAATAGTCGCACAACGATTTATGGTGGAGATGGTGTCGAATGTAATTTTCGCAACCGGTATTTGGTTTGCAAAACCAAACGAAATTTGATTTGATTTGCTTTTTGTGAATTTTCATTTTTACAGGAATTTATGTCTCTGGAAATACTTTTTTACTACTCTTAGTCAAAAGTTGTTGTTGGCCTTGGAGCAATGTGACTAGCAGCTTAATTTTTTATGAAAAACTAGGATCACATGTTCCCCCCACATCAGAATATCAACAATACAGTCTTGCCATCTTGCTGCATGCTTTTGAGTCGTATAAAATAAAGAGTTCACTACAGAATTATACTAAATGTAATCAATTAAAGACTGTACCCAGTCATTAAGTTTGGTTTTCATTATTGTTCATTTTGTTTGAAATTGAACGTGAAATAAGAGACTTTTTACTGGTCTACTGAATAGATGATATTACACTGAAGTCTGTTTTCACTTTGTTATCACAAAAGTTGTGCCTTAAGATAACAACATGGCTCCTCAAACTAACTTTATATAATGATTGACCATGACCTAATTAAAACCAACTATTTATTTTTATAATTTTCATAACCGAATTTGAGAAATAAAACCGGCAGAACCAAATACGGATATCGAAGCTCATCTCTAAATATTTTATTGTGTAAATCATAACGTTTCAAGTTTATACAAAGTGTTTCTACTGAGCTCTCTGAGAGGAAATTAGTGACCCAACAAATAGACCTCAGTGCCAGAAAATGAAACGAGTTGGCAATTATTTATAATTGCTGTTTTGTCTTTGTCATGTGGTAATGTGGTAACGTTTTACTTCATGACGTCATTATGTGCCGTCATCTTAGATGAACCGGAAGTTTGTTTTTAGGCTGAATACCACACTGTGTTTCATTCGAAAGACGATAAAACAAAGTAACTGAGTTGGCGTGTCTAGTTCGTTTGTTAGCAAGTACCTAAAGAACATGTGTAGCCTGCCTGCTGGCAAACTGACTGATTAATGATTATGACTGATTTGTACGATGAATTGACTGCAATAAAATGTAGGACTTTTCCACCGCTACATGGTCTTGGCAGCACCTGACGGACACCACACCGGGTGTATTACTCGGTTTTCTCGTTCCCTATTAGCATAGCAAAAACTGTAACAACAACAACAACAATTATTCCAACAACAACAACAACAACAACAACAACAACAACAATAAAAACAACATAACATAGATTCATGTGGATTAAACCTAAAATATAATTTACTTTCCATGAGGAATTATGCGCAACCAGCCTGCTTGGGGCAAAATTGATTTTCTTACATCTGCACTGTTTTCAACACAATTACCCGCAATAAGCTGTGGCATTTATTTCCTAAAGGGATGTTATGAAGCAATGTGTTTGACAGACACAAGAGAAAATCTCTTGAGGAAATTCAATCATAATTTTATTACTTGCTTTGCCTACAAATTGGAAAGAGAAGCATGAGTGCTTTTGTTAGGTGCTTATCAAATTTGTCAATTCGAATGCACCCTGCAGAAAAGCTTATCATTGTGTGTAAGGTTCCATTAACTCGGCAGCATTTATACCTTAAATATCTTATTTTTGTCTTCTGCATTTTATGATTTTCATTTTCCAAAATTTGGAAATTATTGCACAATTTAATCAATTGATTAAAACTTTTGAAATTTCTCCAAATTTGAGAATATTTGAGAAAAAATTCTCTCTGTTCTACTGATGTGCACGAAAGAACAGTGTGAAATTTTATTGTTCCCAAATGGATTGAGATGTAGGGTTGTTAAAGGGGCAAGTCAGTGTTAAATCATAAAGTCCCAATATATCACCTTGATTAAAGATGAAAGAAGATTATTAAATCTTAAATGCAATGGGCCTGGTGGCAATTCATGTTGGAGATGGACATCTCTACTTTGGAGATGTCACAATCTTTTGCATCGCTTGAGCATTGGATATGAGCCCAGACAGACAGATACACAGACACTTAGGCATAACTGAAACACAAATAAGAGCATTAAAACAATCTGGCTTATAATTAGGTACAACATTCACAATATTTCTGATTCTGCTGACAAAATTCTTTCTTTCTTTCTGAACTAGTCACGGCATAGTGCACATCCAGCCCTATCCACATGTTCCACCTTCTATGCCCTTATCTCAATATTCCTTCCGTGCTGCTCAATTGCAAATGATTGTGCCAGGTCAAATTCACGCAACTTCTGGAGACCTTTGAAGTTTCAAGAAAATAACAGTAGTGTTTCTTAGGACATTGAGTGTTTAACTCTTTCACTGAATACAGTTGTTCCAAGCCTGCAAAGTGTTATTGTTACACTGCCACATAATTACGTCAATTACCAAGAAACACCTGGTCGGGCAAAAGTTCTCACATTGCAAATTGGTCCAATAGTCGTTGATTTGTCCACTTACTGGTCAAAGATAACACTAATGGACGGACAGACGACCGACGCTTTTTGTCAGAGTCTGGCTTATTAGCTCACAGGACATCTGGTCTATTCAATTTGTCTCGAAGCATCGTTTTCACGTTTTTTATTTTTCTGCTTGATTTGACCACTTTATGGTCAGGGATTAGGAAGGATAATGCTAATCCTGCAGATCCACCCTGAGATGTCACGTACGTAATTAGTGAGGTCAAGCTACACGTTTTTTTTTCGTGTTATAGGGGTACGTTTTGAAGAAAGTTTCCGTTTGAAATGTAATGTTGCTTGGGAGGGCCCAGGAGTTGAGCAAGGGACGTCTTCAATTAGTCCCGATATTCCTAATTTTATAGAGATGTGGTTCAAATGGTTAAAAATATGGAATTTTGGGTCAAGAGCTTTGCTTGTGTCCCCTCCGTTGAAAATCCTGGATCCGCCACTATGTTGAGTTAGCGTCAAGATAGCGTCATATAAAATGATCAGATTTCACCTCAGTAGCGAACGCAACGTCGTTGAGTTGGCGGCTTTAGATTTGTCGCTGAGGCATAATCCGATGATTTCCGAATCTCTCACACGTTAATATGACGTGAATCCCGTTACTTAACCTCACTATTACAAAGTTTTGAGACTTTATGGTCAGAGATTAGGCTGATCCTCGGGTGCAGACGAATATCAGGTTTATAATTATGTTAATTAGGACACACGTCACCATGGAAATTAATTCAATTTGTAATTAGACACGAGATTCTCCTTCAAGGTAGTTAGAGACAAACAGTTAATTGGTCTGAAGTCACATACAATGTAGGATCAAAATCACTGTAAAGTTGTATGAAAAGTATGAAAGATCAATTCAATACATCCACTGAAAGGAATAATGTGGGGGAAATGTCCTAGTCAGATGCGATTGTTAGACCTGCCACCATTGTCAGTAGGGATCCTACACTTACCCCGTTTGCTTCCAGGCTCGCTTCCACATGTGAGCAGACAGGAGCTGGGAACACTATCACCAACTAGCAGCAGCTAAACGTTACTCCACCAGCTCCCGAGGCCGGAAATATCAATACCGAACATCAATACCATTGCCGGATCAGGCCAAAATTGGGACTTGGGAAAATGCATTTCTGGCCATTTCAGACAATTCTAGGAAAAACGTTGACCAGGACCCCCCCCCCCCGGACTGGGGAAAATGCATTTCTGGACATTCCAGACAATTCTAGGAAAAGGTTGACCAGGACCCCCGCCCCCCCCACCCACCCCCTCTGGACTGGGGAAAATGCAGTTCTGCCCATTTCAAACCATTTTAGGAAAAAATCGGGGGAGGCATGAGGGTCAGTGTTCTATCAGGACACCTTGTGTAAATGCAGTTGTTGATGATTTTTACACAAAAAAATGGCTGAAAAAGGTCGTCCCAAGGTTGGAGCCCCCCTTACGTGAAATCCTGGATCCGCTATTATACACATTATGCACTACGCAACAATAGATTTCTGAAAAAATATGACGTTTTAAAATCAAAATCAAATCAACTGTGTTGTCTTGCCATTTTAGAAGATGTAGTAAAATACCATATCCTGAATTTGGCACACTTGCCAATCCAACTTCAGTGGGTTCTTGCGCTAAATTGAAGACAATTTCTTCCTCGAATAGGACTGTTATAAACAACAAACAACGTCATTATCATACACTTTATCATTTCCAAGCACAGCTGTTTTAATTTCAATTCCATCGTCAAAACATTTTGTACAAATAAAAGCGAAAACTTCATCCGCATAAAAAGAAGCAGCAATCCAAAACCTAATCTAGCAACTCATCGGCGGTGTTGATGTAAGTGATTTTCTCCTCTTTATAGAATTATGTAGTTCCTTTTCTCAGGCTGAGTGGAAGACGCCTCAAGAGAAATCCTACTGCAAATCAAATTACTTAATATCTCCTGCAGGCTGAAATCAGATGCATCGCCGCTTTTGTCCGGGTTAATATTCAATTTGGTGGATTTTGCAAATTTCCATAAGTGAGTTGTAACCGGAGGAGCGGCCCTTCCGCCGTGCTGTCTGTTGTTCTGTGTAACCTAGTGCAGGGTGCCGAATTATAACCCAGTATAGGGTGTGGAATTATAGCCCAGTGCAGGGGCTGAATCATAACCGCGTGCAGGGGGTGAAATTATGACCCAGTATAGAGGGGCTAATTATAACCTTGTGCCAAAATCATAATCTAGTACAGCATGCCCTTACGCAGGGTATTGAAACTTAATCTAGCACAGCGTATGGAATCTTTACCCAGCAGAAGCTGCAGAGCATGAAATATTCGTTCTTCACCGGGAACAATAACACTGTGTTTCGAAAAACACATTAAATTCTCTTGTTCTTAAGAAAATATGCTTCAAGAACCAATTAGAAGAGGTTATTTATTTATTTTGTAAAATGTTTACGGAAGACCATTTTTGGGGCTACTGGTACCCTCTGTGTTGGACTCTGCCCATGGGTTTCAACGCCAGGGATGAATCTGTTCCTGGTGTGCTTACTCACTTGAGCACTATGATCTCCAGGGTCTTTTTTTTTTAATTTTTACTCGTTTTCACTTAATACAAACGTGCACCGTATGGGCGCTACCAGACGTCCAGCCTAACTTCTCTCATACTTTTTCAAACATTGGTTATTAAAACAGTATTTTGTTAATTGTTTCGCAACAGAGCAATTTCAAGACAGACAAGTGTCACTTTGACGTGAATAATAAGTTCCAACTTAGAAAATTTGAGAATTGCTCTGCCCCCCCCCCCTCCGAGTGGGAGGAAAAGTGTATTACAAATGGCAGATTGAATAAGAGCCTTTACAAAAGCACTCATGCTTCTCTTTCCAATTTGTAGGCAAAGCAAGTAATAAAATTATGATTGAATTTCCTCAAGAGATTTTCTCTTGTGTCTGTCAAACACATTGCTTCATAATATCCCATTAGGAAATAAATGCCACTGGTTATAATTAAGGAGTTTAAATTATATAATTTCTAAACAAATGTATAGGATGATATTTTCTAACTTTTTTATTTTAAGAACAATAAAAATTCACGATGTTTGATCGTCTAGCTAAAGACACTGCGTGAAATTCCAGGTTGAGCTGAATGAAATTCATGAAATTCTCGCAGTCAAAACTAAATGTTGAGTACTTTCCATTACACCATCTGTCCAGTGCCTAGAACCACATTTCCGAACCATTTAATCAGATCTGAAGGCCTCTAGATAATGCAGCCATCTTCAGATTGGCTTTTAATTCACTCTTGGTCCAAATGTGTTTTGTTTACCTGCTGATGTTCATGTTAGGCTTACCACTGATTGACATATTGCAATTGACTTTCAACAAAAGCTAATTGTGTGATTGTCAAATCTTACACTTTAACAATTAAGTATGGATACATGTCAAACATCTTTGTTCATATGTGACAGCATGTTAAGCAAATGCATTCATGCATGAACTAATCTACCAATGTTTTGATCAGCTCTACTCATCTGTGCAGTGGACCTGACATTTTATATCAGACCAATCCAATGAACTTTAAAGGCCTAACAACTCCCACAAGGACCACTCATTGACATACATTATCCTTAGGAGTGAAGTAGCAGTGCCATTTGCTGAATTAAAGATTTGTACAGATGGTTCGGTTATGAATGGTACAAATTCACACTTTCGACCTTTGGTACTTCACACTGTTCTTACACTTTCTCTTAAGAATTACCTAGACTAAAATCAGAAGCAAACTTATTATTATCTAATTACACCATTTTTGCCAACTCTACCCTTGTACAGGCGTTATCCACTCACCATATAAAAGGCAACCAAGGTGAGAAAAATAATTGGGACATGACAGTTTAAGTCATCTAGTCTGGTCGGCAAGACATTTCATTTTTACAAAGAATTCGACTATCATTCGACAATCAGTTTGACAATATTAGGAGCAAATTATCACATCTCAAATAGTAAATTACCCTTGGCTTGAAAAGTGTTGATCATCATCTTTTTCCTTAGATTTATAAACTTACAGGTAAAATATACAAAACATTTGGGTAATTATTCCAAAGACATCTACACACCATACACACCATAGGGCTCAAGCAATCATAATTTGTCTCCATTCCTTTTCAAAAAGTCGAATAAAGTTTACAGTTTTGATCATATCATTTCCATCAGCCAAATCCTCAGATCTGGAACTGCAACAGGAAGTCATTTACACTTCCGGGCAGCTTCTTCTGTACTTCTCATTAGTTTGATCAGATGTGCTTTGGACAGCAACAGCCACTCTACACTTTAATGGTCAGCCATCAAGCCATAGCATTACAGCTTCACCATGACTCAATTGGTTGTCAGCAACTTTACACTGTCCATTAGCAAAGTATGCAATTATTGGTTCAGAATTATAAGGCAAAAATGCCAGAAAGATTCCTAAAAGACGCCGCGCCTCGGAGACGGAGATCGGTTGAGATTTGAAGAGTATCAGTTCAAGTCCCGCCCACTGACTCGTCACCAATGTTTGAAAACGTAAATGAGAAGTGTGACTGCTGCATGCTAACACCCATATACTATACACTGGCGGATCCAGGATTTCCCGTAGGAGGGGGCGCCCGGCCCGTAGGTGGGGTGCAACCCTCATTTTTGCCAAAAATTCAGTGAAAACTGCACGAAAATGAAGAAAAATACGGCCGTAGGAGGATGCGCGCGCCTCCCGCGCCTCCTTAGATCTGCCAATGCTATATGCGCTTCAACTGAGCAGAAAGCGGGTACAGATCATAAGTGACTCTGAGTAAGCAGTCACCAGAAGTCTGAAGCAGAGGTTACCAGTGGCACCACAAAAATGAAACTTGAATGACATTGTTCTATTTTAAAGTGACTTCTGAAAAGTACAAATTCTTTTGTGATAAGTACCATGCGAGAGTGTACCCTTGTCTTCACATGTGTCTTAAGAGAGATGTACAGTTTTTATGTATTAATGTATTTGTTGTCATCTGTCAAGTAATTCAAATTGTTAAGGCAAACATCATGTATATTGCCCATCCCCTTACATTTAAGCGCACAAATTACTTCCTCTTTCAGATCAATTGCCTTTAATTTAGACTCGTTCTTCCACTTGCACTCCTCATGGAACATGTGTTACAAACAATAGAGGGATCACTTCTTCAATAAACACAGAAGCAAATAAGATTTAGGGAAATCATTTGGCCTGGGGAGAGGGAGAGATTTTTATGAAGAGTGGCATTTATTGGTGAAATTGACGATTAACTCTTACCAAAGTACTGATGCATCTTATTTCAGCCTACAGGAAAAACAGATAATACAATTACAGGATTGATTTCTCATGAGGATGCTGAAAGAGACTGCAAAGCATATTCTCTCCTTAATATTTCACAAGTGGTTGTCAAGTACATTTAAAGTCAACATTAAATCAATAGATTAATGGAAATCCGGATTCAGGAAAAGTGTTTCATTCTGCGCAAAGTTTTAGTTAAATTCCTTGATTTTTATCAATGTTCCTAAAATACTTTAAGTGGTCACATTCTGTTGAATTGTATGCCTGAATATTAATTTTGATTGAACATAAATAAATTTACACCATCACATGAAGGTTTTGTGACAAAAAGACTTCTCCTTTATAAGTCGTGAAATTTCATTGCCTCAAAATCGTTACAATTTGATCCAAATTATTAAGATCTTCATAATTTGGATCAAATTGTAACAAACTGTAACACAAAATAACCCTAATTTTTAAACGTTTTTAAAAGTACAGGGACATTTTAGGAACCAGCTCCTGAAATTCCTATCAATTTTAAATCGTTCAGAACAAAAGAGAGAACTAAAGAATTACATGCTGTGCCTTTGATGCGGCATTGTTCCAAAACGGATATGAATTTCAGGAGCTGTAGAATTTTTACTATGGAAACCTGTATAAATATTGTATTTGTATCTCTCAGGACCTCTGTTTGATTCTACAATAATTGGCTGTTAAGGAAAATAAATGAAAGTCATGAGAATTTAACATTTGCTGGGAAATTGCTCCAAGATTATCTTTCAGATTTTCATCAATTTTGGGAATTGACTTAGGATTAGCTTTAACTGTTCAATTTGGTCCATCTTCTTCTTAGGCATCATGCTCACGTGTCACAAAATCATTCCATAATTTTATAATTCCTTGCTACATTTTATGTAAAGGAAAGAGACTCTCTTGAAATGCAAACTTTGAAAGCTTTAATAAGAATAAAAATACCTTTAGTTTTAGGTTTTATACCTTGGTTCATATATTATAAATCTTGCGGTAAGAAGAAAATGCACTTAGAAAATGAGACAGGACTTGTTCATTATCTGTCAAACTGTATCATCATAACATCTTCACTAGAAACAAAATGTCAGAGGTAGCTTACTACATTTGTCTTTCCATTTTTTTGTCAACCATGATTTCTGTGTCAAGTATTTAAAAAAATCAATGCTGTGTCACAGCATAACTGTACCACACACCAGGTTTAGTCCATAGAGGATTTGTACACCACTTCTCTGTTTTGGCAAACTAGTCTCCAAGACAGACAATGTAATGCATCATTAGGCAAGTGCTGGTAATGTGAGGGCAGGGAATGCCTCACTGTGTGGTAGGACAGATCCACCCTGTGATACCTCCCAGCCATAACCAATAACCATGACAGCTGCATAACCACCCAAAACCTTCTACAAGGTGGATAACACCTGAAAGAAAGTGTCAAAAGTGTCTTTAAGTAATGGACAGTGTAAAGTTGCTGACAACCAGTTGAGTCATGGTGAAGCTATAATGCTATGGCTTGATGGCTGACCATTAAAGTGTAAAGTGGCTGCATTACTGCTGCACATCCTGTCTTGCTCGGAACTCAATCTTGATTTGGTAAATAAAATTAAGATGGTCATATCCCTCAGGATAATGACCCTGGATCATTTACTTTTCTGCAATTTCCTAACAATTTACATTTTCCAGATATAGGTGTCTTTAGACACTCAATAGCAAATTTGGCTTAGACAATGAGAAAAGATGTTTGAAATTGAACAAGTTAAATGGAAACAAAAGTCAGCCATTTCAGCGTATTATTTATATGTAAAACATAAATTCATATTAAGCATTGGTGGATCTAGGGGGGGCGCTGGCGCGTGCCCCCCCCCCCCAACGGCCCAAATTTTTTTCATTTTCATGCACTTTCCGCTAAATTTTTGGCGAAAATAGGGGTGGCGCCCCCCCCCAAAGGGCCGGG
>JBCAUI010140981.1:0-18096 GCA_038406195.1 Haplosyllis anthogorgicola
CCCCATATGTAAAGATGGACCATATTATACTGGAAACAGATTACAGCTCCACAAGAAGAAGGTGCAAGGGTTCACAAGAACAAAAGTGACTGAGGACTCAAGTAACTGAGAATTGTACCACAATCATTAAGGGATTGTTATGGGATTGTTATCATCATACTTTATATATTTCTACTGACAGAGGACTCAAGTAACTGAGAATTGTACCGTAATCATTAAGGGATCATTATGGGATCATTATCATTATTGTCATACTTTATATACTTCTACTGACTGTGGACTCAAGTAACTGAGAATTGTACCATAATCATTAATGGATCGTTATGGGATCACTATGGTTATACTTCATATTTACCTGAGAAAGACTGATAGCATATCATTGTTCTTGTATCATTACAGAATCATTATTGTTGTAGAGTTGTTAAAGGTTAATGGTATAGTTGCATCAATGTTCTTTGTTCAGAAAGAATTGCACCAGCATCATTATGGCATCATTACAACATCATTGGTTTTAATAAATATGTGGACAAAAAAAATAAAATGATGAAGCAATGATACCATCACAATGCTACGACAATTCTAACTTCATATCTAAATGAAGTAAGAATTGTTGTAGCATTGTGATGGTATTGTTGCTTCATCATTTTATTTTTCTGAAAGAATTGTACTGGCATCATTATGGCATTGTTATGACATTGTTGGTTTTATTAAATATGTGGACAAAAAGAATAAAACAATGAAGCAACGATACCATCACAATGCTACAACAATTCTTACTTCATATCTAAATGAAGTAAGAATTGTCGTAGCATTGTGATGGTATCGTTGCTTCATTGTTTTATTTTTCCAAAAGAATTGTACTGGCATCATTATGGCATTGTTACGACACCGTTGATATCTAAAATAAATATATATGTGTTGAACATTTGATGATCTTGATCATTTTTTGCCACTTTTTAACTTAATTGAGCCAAATTTGGCTACAAATAAGCACCCCAACTAAAGTAAAGTAGTCTGATGGTGATGATAAGCCTTCACTCCAATTGAGAAATGGCTAAATGACCTCTAATTGAACTTTAAATCCTCCCAAATGTTGTTTATCCAAATCCTGGCTGTTTACATCTAGGAGCAGGCCATATGCACATGTTTGTATTAGGCCACTTCTGACCTACTTAATGCTGATTGGATCCGACCATTTGTATGCCGCTCCTGGTGAAAATGATTCGTTTCACTTCATTGACCAGGACTACCTTTCCATTTACCTTAAACCTCCCCCGTGATCTTGATGTTCAGGCTAAACAAGACGAACACACAAAAAGATGAACAAACGGGTAAAATTAAAAACATTATTAATATATTAAATAAATTGTGTGAATAAAGTGATACCCTATTGCATGTTTCTTCGAAGGCAGCGAACTGTATCTTTGCAGTGAAGCTTGCATCAAACCATACACCGTGGACCACATAAACGTTTGTAACGGAACCACTGACCAGAAGTCTAATCGTTTATATGGATTTGGTACAAAACTGAAATTAAATTCATTGCAATACAAAATGTATGTTATCCACGTATTTTTTCAATGTTCTGTCTTGTCACTAATGCAAGTGTATAGTATAAATAACATAATCCAAAATTATGCTAACAATATATGCAACATTATCTTTATGTCAAATTAGTTGAACAAAGCATCACTGATTTTAAACCAGTTAAAAATGTGTATCATCAATTGACCCCATGTGCAAGTATCAAGATGTTTTTAGGTGTGTGAATTTAATGTTTCTGTTTCAAACTATTTCAACATAAAAGCAGAAAAGAAATGTGCAATTGAATAATTTTGGTTTACATTGTTTGAATCATCAACTTGAAATAACAGTAATATTTCAGTTTTGAAAAAATACCGGGATAATGTACACTCCTCCCCGGATATATCGATATCGATATCCCGCTTATTTCGATACAATCTCTTGCAGTCAGTCAAATTAAAATATGTAGATATTTGTTCCGCTTATATCGATATCCCGCTTATAACGATGCCATTTTTCCGCACCAAAAATATCGATATATCCGAGGACGAGTGTATAGTTTGAATTCTGATGTGTTTATCTACAGAAACGATTTGCTTGTTTGTATACGAACTTTTAGTCATCCATTTTTATTGATGACAGGTTAAAATGTTGTGACAAGTGTGTGTGTGTGTGTGTGTGTGTGTGTGTGTGTGTGTGTGTGTGTGTGTGTGTGTGTGTGTGTGTGTGTGTGTGTGTTTGAGTGCATATGAAATAAGTAACCCAGAAATAAATAAGCTCAAATACAACCGTAAACGTGACAAAGCTATTAAAGAAAAGATTTAGGTATCTTACAAATCATGTAACTTCATTCTGTCCCAGTCATCATAGATCTTCCATGCATGAGTCCATCCTCCAACTTTAAAAAATCCCTGTGAATTATATGATGGGTAACTAACCTTGAACACATTCATAACGAATACAATCTAATCGCAAAATCGCAAAAAGAACTCTCCTTACGTAATAAATTTAAGTAATCTAACTTGCTGGGAAGGTTGAGTTAGTCGTGCGGTTTCTTTACCTGAATTGTAACAGTTAATAATCCAGCCAACATGATTAGGGCTTGAAAAACATCTGTAAATACAACTCCTTTCATTCCTCCCTGAAACATTACAATAGCTTAGTCATATTTATATCCAGAAGCTTCTGGCCGAAAGCTGCTGACAGGTTAAATCGAGTAACAGTGCACAGAATTCGTATCATTTTGGAAACGCAGAGAACAAAGGAGAGAACGAAAGAATTTCACGCTGTGCTTTTGATGCGCTATTGTTAAACTTTTGATACGAATTCTGTGTACTGAATTTGCTTTAAGACACATATATCTAAACTTTACAATATTATCTGGAATTAATACCAATAAATAACTCAAATGTAACAATAGAATTAGTATCAGTTTAGAAGAATTCGTATTTGAGAGAACTTATACAACAGGCGTCAGTGATCAGTAACAAAGTATCATTTGGCCATAAAATAAAAATGAAATTTAATTGTCAACTGAATACAATACATAGATCTATGCTTAAAATATAACTTACAATAGAAGTATATAAGGTGCTACAAATCCCTACTATGGTCAGAGATGCCCAGGTTGGAAAACCGCCAACTGTGAGTACAAATATATATAAAATACAATGCATTGGTTTGTTTAAAAGTACTTTATTGTTGGTAACTTTTATGAATACACTATTTAATCCCTCCAAGCACTTTGGATAACTCCTCGAATAATAATAATGATGTATGATAACTGAGTAAGTAAAAGACAATTGAGACCGAACCATTTCATAAAGATTCGAACGAGATACTTACAGACCTCAAACAAGGTAGCTGGCGCATACAGGCTTACTCCACAGACCATTGTCTATCGTAATGCAAAATCAGTTCATTTATTTCTTGAGATACATTTATGTTTTACGTGTTTTGTCATGGAGATCTGTCTATATGAGAAATGTTCCGACAACGCTTACCACTGAGGCAAGTTGAAGAACCATACCAACCAAGGAAGCGACGTGCGATCTGTATCTCATACGCAAGTACTGAAATGGTAATCTCATATGGAATCATCTTCATTTTTGTGGTTGTGATGAATTTATTGTCATCCACCACTTGTACGGTAAAACAATATATTGGTAGTCCTCTGACTTAAAAAACTGAAATCTTGGAATACAAGTTCATCTTCGTAATATTTGCTGCTAGTTTGACCATCAATGGGATAAGGTTCATGTACAATGTGGTTATGTGAATATGATCAATAAATTCAAAATCAGCTTTGCTTAAATTTTGAATATTCATTTAATAATTTTCTATAGTTTGCATAGCTTTGGAGAAAACTGTGTGCCTTTGGCTAAATTTTGGCCTTTGTCGGTTTCTGGGAATGTGTCATATTTCAATACGTACCTACCATCCTGGCTGTCCTTGCACAAGTTTATATACTCACAAGTTTGTAATACAAATATGTTACCTGATTTGCTGATGTTAATTTTAATGGATACAGAAGTGGTACCCACAACAGCACCGTCATAATAGTGCCTAGAATCTGAAAAACATGAAAATCAATGGTGCAGTTTTATTTTTGTGATTCTGAAGAATTAAATTTGAAGCTCACATACATGTATACTCTTTTTGTGCAAAATTATGTTTTCGATTCTCCACTAGTATCTAAGATTCTATGAGAGTAGGGTGGGTTAAATAAATTCTAAGTTGTGATACCTGAGAAAATATAATGAACATGATTTCTACTCCAAAGTAATAGACCTCTGCTGCCACTCCGATCATAGTTATGGCAGATACGTAAGTGACGCATAGCGAAATAATAACTGGTACCAACTTCAATTGTCGATCACCTTGTAGATATCCCTCTAAAGGAAGAGGCAATGATATTTATTTAGACTTATTTGGTTAATATAATGTTGTTTATTAAACTTATGTGTAGAGTGATTGATATTATTGATAACGAATTTTCATGTGCTGAGGATGGACAACTTTTTATTAACTCCCATTTGAATGGCATTTCTCCTCCGCTGGCAATTATTGCCCCTTGCTAGTGCTCCGGCTACTAGCGCGGGTTGGGACTAATCAATTTTTGCATCCGGTAAGTCACGTTATGAAAAATGAACAAATTTTGGGGGTCTGGTGCCCAGCCATATTTTGGTTAGAAATGAGAGCAGTTACCAGGGAATCTAGTCTATGATGTTTTGGCGGGAAACGGCACGAGAGGTTCCAAAATGATGATTCTACCAGGTGTCACCACCTGACGCCATAACTAGATAAACATTAGATGGCGCTGACCGGATGTAAATTTTGATAGTGCCAACCAGCAGCTAGTATCAGATGCTTGGCTTCCAGCAAACGTTTCTCCTTCCATAATGCTCTATTAGCTGGATCAGGCGGTCACCTGCTGTTTGTTGTCCCGCCGCTGGTCTTGCATACCAAGCACCAATACCGACTGATATCACTATTGAAGCAGCAAACACCACGTAATCCACCACATTTAACTGCGAACCCATATTTGTCTAAAATAACAACTTAGAGCAATCATAAAATGAATATTGAGTTAAATAGTGAAAAGTAAGACGAGGTCCATATGATATCTAGAACTTCGAACATGAGAATAATATACATCCGATGCGGTACAGTCTCTGGTAAGTTATGCCAAGACACTGATGAAGTTCTCTAACATAGACGTCATGGACTTTTACCCTTTTTTACTCTGTTTAACGACATTTCTATGCGCAAAGAGATTCTCAGCAAATAACATAAGTTTATTGGTTTATTGTCTGTTTCTAGATAACGTGTTCCTTAGTCGTGGAACAACATCCTGTGGTGGATGCTTTTTTGTCCATTGCTTATGTCTTAGTATGTTTAACACAATTTTAAGTAGTGTGACTTTAAACCTCTAATAATACTATAAAAATGTTCATTTACTTACCCTGTAGATTTTTGGTACAAGAAATCCCGTTTGAATGACATGTTTAATCTTTTTCAGCTACACGTAATAGATCTACATGGTACAACATTTAAATTCAAGAATCGTTCTCCGTAACTTTTTAATGTATCTATAACTCAATCTAAGGGCACATCTTCAGTGAATATTTAGTGCTTGTGTGTCAAAAGAAAGTTCAGCTCCTAGACAAGATTTACTTATGCTAGGGACGTTTGATGAAAAATGTGCTCAATGGGATGGCTTGGTAAACTTCATGGCTGGTTGGGGTTAGGGCTATTAAATATCGAACGAGCATTACAAAATGACATGTTGTACTATTTGAAATCGTTTATGTCACACTGTTCGCCATACGTAGGTATTAGGTAATATTAAGCTACTGTGTATGGACCATCTGCATTTTAATCTCCTTTCATTTACATGCCAGAAAGGAACATTGACTTTGTCATTAAGAGAATACCTTGAAAATCAGACAAATAAGTTGAGGGTGACATTAAATTTACTGTGTATGACTTACAATAAGAATTATATATCACTTACAATCAGAATTATAAACTGCATCAATGAAAGTACGATACAGTAGCAATAGAGAACACCCAGTGTATTTGTTTTTGGAGGAGCGCGGTCCTAATATCTGTCGCAAATCGAAAATCCCCATTGATGGCCTATGGAGCATGCATAGAGGGCGGCATCTTCTGGTGCGAAATCCCCATAGAGTGACAAATATATTGGGTGTTTTGTAACGCCAATCAACCTACTTCATTTAGATTAGTTGCAATACGATTGTAAAGACGTGCCAGTGATATTAACATCTTGAAAGCATACTTTTCAGTGATGTGCTTTGTGTTCTTGCATAATAAGTTGAATAAGTAGAAAAATCTGCAATAATGCTTTTATATGTAAATTCCTCGCTATGTTTCTATCACATACACAGAACTGCTTAAAGATATGCACAGTAACTAACATTCTCAGAACCTTGAATCACCAAAATATAAAACAGTTTCAACAGCACTGCTTCTGATAATACAAGGTAATACAAGAGGATTTTCTAGTGTAACATTAAGCTTCCCTTCTGTTGGAAGGAGTTCGATTTGTACATAATCTGCAGGAAGATTTGCAGATCAGGTGCAGCATCTGATCAAACAGAAGGCCCTGCAAGTCGATCCTACGTAAAGTGTATTGGCAACCAAACTTTGTGACACCGCCTCCATCAAATGTCGCTTTCGGAAGAGTTAACAGAACAGAAGGGATGGCAGGCTTCATTCCATGCAACTCGTTTGTAAACTTTGTTACTGTATGACAGCCTGACTATGGTCTTTTCTGTCTTCATAAAAACTGGAGAACGTATTTGGAGGTTTTTTTCGTGAAACGTTTCAATGATGATCATGACATGCAAGGGACGTTTCTAACCTGCCTTCAAAACCCACGGGCAGAGTCACCGAAAGTCCAAAATAGAGGGTACTAGTAGTTCCAGAAAGGTAGATTGTGAGGTCCACAAAAAACAAAATGAGAAACATTTTGCATTAATCTGTTCTACATGTTACAAGTGGGATAAAATCGGAATAATAGCACATTAATTCTTCTGTTCTTTCTATTGTTCTGTGCGTTTTCAAATTAATAGGTATTTCATAAGCTGAACTAGTGCAATTATTTTCAGTGCAATAAAATTTTGGATAGAGAATTGCAACATAGAGTATTTCATCGGTTATACAAATCGTCCATCTTGATATCGTCATAGTTTCAAACATTTCATGTCTTCACTGACAATTGTGCATCTAAAAACATTGTCTTTTTGGTGTTGTATTCATCTTCCTTTTTTTGGGGGAAAAATATGGTGAAAGCTGTCGCCCCCGCAGCTTCTTTGTATCTTCACAAAGTCTCTAAAAAGCTCTTAATTGATCCCACAAGGTGATTAAAACAAAAGGACTGCTGTTATTGATCTCTTGTCCATTTATCTCAAAGAACCGGGGAGAGAAAAGTGCTCATAGCCTCTGGGCCACTTAAACTTGCTGCTGATCTCTTGTCGTCAAAAGTCGGAGAACTTCGTCGGCAGTCGCGTGCCTTTTTACGCTGAAACTTCTGTACAGGTGCAAATGTAGACGATTTGATACGGGACCGTTTGGCATTTGCATCTTTCGAACGACATGGGTGAGTGCAAAACTTTTATACATAGCTGTCAGTTTATTATAATAAAATAAGAATACAGGAGTTGTTTGCAAATGTGATGTAATTGCATAAAATATTGCTATTATCGCGGAATGGATTCCTTCTACTATAAATGTTCAGTGTGATTTCGTCACTTTTTAGCACGAATAAAATTTTGCTAGGGTAAAAGAAGTCCTGTTCTTCTAGGGTATGGGTAATAATCATGGAGAAAAATAATATGAGAGTAATATAATTCTTTCTGCAGGACGAACCCTACCAGTACCAGTGGCATGTAAAGTTTGTGGAGACAAAAGTTACGGTAAACACTATGGTGTGTATTGCTGTGATGGATGCAGTTGCTTCTTCAAGAGAAGTATAAGAAGAAGGATGGTTTATACTTGTATCGGTAGGTTTTGACTTTTAATTCATCAAAATGAAAATTTAGACAATTCAACAAAGAATATGAAAATATGGGAAAAATGAACAGTGCACAGTATCAGAACTTTAACACGGTATACCTTATGGGAGCTCCCTTATTTACCCTTATGTACACATCGATACGATTTCTGTGTTATGACGTATATATACAAATAAAAGTGTAGTGAAAATAAGGAAATTAAAAACAATAATATGGCGATAAATGCATCCTCCCCCTGTGCACACATTTACCAATTAATTACCTACGCTCAAATGTTGGAAATCAGAGAGTAATTGTTGCGATTTACAATTTAAGTCAACACTCCACCAGGACTGATCAATTGAAAATTAGAGAATATCACGAAAAAGTGTTAACAGTTGTCTGTTTGTTTTTGACAGAACATATGACTATTTGATTTGCAGCAAATGTAATTAATGGTTTTGAAAACTGTTATAATTACCGTGTCAACATTGCAGGTCAAGGGAACTGTGTGATTGATAAGGCTAGAAGAAACTGGTGTCCTCACTGCAGACTACAAAAGTGCTTCTCAGTGAACATGAACAAAAACGGTAAGTCTTTCCCATCAAATATGTCCAAAAGGCATATCGTTACATTGTTCTACATTGTTCGAAAAAAATCAAAAGTGCATTTCTAAGACTTTAATTCTTAAACTAGAGTAGAATATGTACTCAGTGGAAAGACTTTGAAGTGAAAATAAACTTTCAGTCGTGAAGACACTGCCCTCCTGTTGATAGTTGTCTGCATTCATTTGGGGACATTACAATTTCGATATAAATCTATTGCGGTAGATGAAGATTTACATTTTTGTTTGAGAGATGATAAAATCAAATTACCCGATTGTTACGTTTTCTTCGAAGAACGTGTTTGAATTTTCTTGAAATAATTATTATGAAACAATAATTTTACCTCAGCTCCTGAAATTTTTTATTTCCCAGCCGTAGAATCTCATGCTGCGTCTTTCAAAGTTCAGTGCGAATTTCTATTGTTTTCACAAAGTGAGGTGCCACGATCGAAATTAATTCTCTAAGCATCAAATATAATCACAAAAAATTACAAAAAATGTGAACAAAATATTTTTCTTTGCAATTTATGGTCTTTAATCATTAGACCAGATAGTTTGAACTTCCTTCCAAACCAAGCAGATTAAGAAGTCGATTTTAACCTTAAATCTTTTTTCCAAATTAAGATTTTACAATACGCAGCAAAAAAGGCTACCCCATTATTTATGTACTCAGTTGTATCACAACGATATATTAAAAGCTATTTCTACATCCTGTTTGTAAAATTGCGCTTTTCCAATATTTGGTGTGGTGTGGAGTGTACTTTAAATAAAATATTAATTTTGGAACCTCCGGAATCAAAGTTCTATTCTGGCGCGCACGAATCACACCGTGTGAATTTTTTTGTTCTATTACTTACACACTGTTTTGTTAGTGAATCAGGGATTTGTCACCCTGAAATGGACTTTAGGCCTGACAAAACAGTGTGTAAGGTTTTTATTCTATAACCTTCAGTGAAAAGTAGGCTTGGAAAGTCACAAGTAAGCTTGGAAAGTGAGTCAAATCCCAGACTTACTTTTTGACATTGTGCCAACCAATGAGGAAGAAGCAAGTAAGCCTGAAAAATAAGCCTGGGATTTGACTCACCTCCTATTATCCAATGAGAGGCAAGTATTGTACCCCGTTACAGAATAATAAAATTAATTGAAACTCTATTGCCCTCTTCAGTGTAATATCATCCATTCAGTAGACAAATAAAATTCAAACTCTTATTTCACGTTCCATTTCAAACAAAATGAGCAATAATGAAAACCAAAATTAAAGGCTGGGAATATTCCTTAATTGATTACATTTAGTATAATTCTACAGTGAACTGTTTATTTAATACGACTCAAAAACATGCAGCAAAACGGCAGACTCTACTGCATTGTTGATATTCTGATGTAGCTGTTCGCAAAATCGGACGTTAAAATTTTGAATTTAATTGAGCTGGAATTATTGATCTTCCCAATTTTTAATCTCTCATGTAAAAAGGATATGTAACAGCGACAGTATTAGAAAATATGGATTGTCTTATGCATGAACTTGCTTGCGTTAAATCTGGATTTATCCCTTTCCTCTCCTTGTTTGTTCAGATGAGCATTATATGAAAATCAAACCGAGGGGAAACAAGCAGAAAGTTCTACTTCGAACTTTTGCCATTATGAAAAATCACGTCCTGGGGATTTAGTCTCAGTTTCTCAATCACGCACTTATGTACACACTTTGCGAACTTTTATGTATCTTTGCGCGCTAATTCATCAAGTGATAAGGCCCGGCATGACATATAGTGCAGGTGTTTACACCATCACTGAAATGTAGAGATTCTCTTTTTGTTCCGCAATCAATTTCTGTACACAAGAGACCCGGGGAAAAGTTTTGACTTGCATGTATTTTGTCACAGTAGTCTCATTAAACATTCATTTCTCAATGGATTTCCGACCGCCACTGTTTGCCAACTATGTACATTTGTTTGATCAGTGATTTTCTGGCAAACAGTGGCACAAGCCAACCAGCATCAAAGAATCGTCAATTCCTCTTACCATTGGCTGAATATACATTTTAATTGGCGTAAAACGAACATGTTCATTCAAGAATAACAAAAAAGAAATTGGAATTACCTATGTGTAGTCAGCTAATTTCCTTTTTGTTTCACAACTTTCAGTTTCTCCTAAAACTTTTCCAAAAAAGGGGTGAAATTGTTTCAGCAGCGTTCGTTAACAAAGAAATATCATACTATACCAATGATGCGAACAGTAAAACAGCGCGAAATTCTGTTGTTCCAAAATTATCAAATGTTCTCCTCTGCTTTTGTACTTTGATCACTTCAGTGTCCGTTTGTATGTTGTGTGCTGTTCCAGCTCGTGAAATTCCTATCAAATGTGCAGAACAAAGCAAAAACAGAAAAATTCCACGCTGTGCTTTTGATTAGCTATTGTTTCAAACTGACAAGACTTTCATTCTCTGATAGCATTATTATCTGGGGCGGGTTGCGACAGCAATAACTCATCAACGGAAAACAACAAGCGTTAAGAATAAAATATTCCAGTAAAGTTCCTACAAATGAAACCATCTTAAGGTACATGTGCTATTTTATTTATATAACTATAATCGTATAGTAACTTGAAATCGAGTTTTGATTTTCCTTTAATAGCTGTCCAAGAAGAAAGAGGACCAAGGAAAAATAAAGGCCAAAGGAACTCAAAAAGTGGCGAGAAAACCGGGACCAGAGTGGGGCCGTCAAGCGGATTGCTATGCAATAGAGAAATGACGCTCACAGCGATGTCACGGTCATCCCTCTCTACACCATTCATACCATTCTCAAATACCGGTAAAGTTGTTCATAGTATCACGCGTGTTCGAAATAAAAAGAAATGACTTTATGCTATAGACTATGTGTTATTTTGTCGAAGTGGCGTCAAATGGTTTGGATATTATAATTGAAGGTCACTAGTAAAAGCAATATATCTAGCATACATGCAGCAGAAATATTTCTTTTTCTAAAATTAACATGCGAATAAAATATTATTTGTATTTTCAGCACTGACTGGAGGAAGGCCAACCCTGATGCAACCCCCACTATTTCCAATCCCACCAACAGCCATTCCACACAGATTAGCATTGGTGGGTCCTGCTGGTAGAACGATCACCAACAATAACAGCGTGATACAATTAGCGTCAGAGAAAAGTGCATTTCACCGAGTGGTCCCTCGAATGAGGAGTGTCGATCCACCTCCTTCCACTTCAGAAGCTGCCGTCACTTCTTCGATGGATCCTCAACCGTCGCTCACAGCTGCAGCTGCACCTAATCCGCCCCTACACATTGGAAATATCCTACAGGAGGTCACCGCACAAATACTCTTCTCCACCATAAAGAGACTGCGAAGCAACCAGTTCTACATGAGGTATGAGGTACTTCCAGTACTGTTGCCACATTCTGCATTCTTAGACAGACTAAATGCTTATCAATGACTATTGTAACATGGACGCTTAGGTTATCATGTTTTATTGGGGATTCTTCTTATTTTCGTATCCCTTATTAGTTAGGCAGGGAAATTTATACAGTCTAACTGTTCGTGAAAAATAATTACTTGAAAGCTTAATGACTTAACTTAAAGTTTGAAGTCATTTAAAGTCATTTGAAGTTATTTAATTTACTATAATAGTGTAAAATAACCCTGACTAATTCGGGTAATTAGTTTGATTAGGCAGAAAAAATTTCCATCGTAAATTGAACATGCCTATTGCAGTGTGCACATGCAAGATCAATCAACCTTATTAGAAGAAACATGGAGTCAACTATTTCTACTTAATGCATCATACTGGCCTATTGATTTGGGTGTACTGGTGCTGAGAATATACACAGGAAGAAGCAGTCAGGAGTTGATAGTATGTACATTAAAACTAATACTTTTGTTGCCACCCGTAGTCACAGAAAAAAGTCTATTTCAAGAAACAACCAAGGTGACTTTCATAAGAAAAAGAATTATTTACAGACCAATTAAGAAAAATTCCTATAAATTTCGGAACGTACAGAGCAAAATAGAAAACACAAGAGTTCCATGCTGTGCATTTGATGTGCTATTGTTCCAAAACTGAATAGAATTTCATGATTTGAAATTTATTGCTGCACATGTACTTCTGTTGGCTTCAATAACACAACATGAAATTCCTTTGTATTGAAACTTTCCCAGATTGATATAATTTTCATGAATTGCTTCACTTTTATTATTTTATATATTAGGATAGAGAAGAGCTGCAGAAAGTTCACGGAGTCATTGTGGCATGTCAGAGTATGAATGCAGATGTCACCGAGCTAACTCTCCTTGAGACCATTCTTTTTGTAAATCAAGGTCAGATATTTATACATTATGAATATTTTTTTATTTGTTAAATCCAAAAGTGTAAAAATCTGAGATCAGAGTACAAAATATTAAGTTTGACAACATTATCAAATTTGTTAAGCATATTGTAAGCGATTAAAATTATTCAGGTAGTTGAACTTGATATTCGACGTTACAATACATTTGATCTTTCGTAATCCATTAGACTGCAGTAAAGAGTTGATGTACAAGAAGCAGATAGAAATACTACAAGATAGAGCCCAGTTGGCCCTTGCTCACTACGTCAGTCAGCATAATCCTCACAATCCTGCCAGGTAGGTCTTAAACTGTGCTGCAAGATAGCCACACAACTGCACGTCTGCATAATCTCCCACCTAATTTATTTCTTGTCACCACATTTTCACACAAATTAATGAAAGTATGACTCCCCGGTGATTTATGCATATTCCACGAATTGGCTATTTCTTGTCTCTGAAACAAAAATGTCTGTTTTCTTACATGTGAGCAATTGTAGCACAACTTACCCTTAAGTTGGCATCACTTATCGAAGAAGGAAAGCGTCTTCATTCCTAATTGACAGCTTAATATAGAAAATTTTGAAAACGAAATAAGGGTCATTCCGTGGACTTATTTCACCATTTTCAGTGCACCCCCGATGTGTTGCGAACTGTTACTTCGTTTATTCACTTTTTATACCTGTTTTACACCTGTGAAGATCAATAAATTTGTCTGTGTTGTTTTGAGTCAAACAACAGAGTTAAGAAATTACAATAAAATCGTTTCAGATTTGGTAAGATGTTGCTGACACTTCCATGTCTGAAAACATTGTCGTCGGACATCGTGGAACGGGTGTTCTTCAAGAAGACTATAGGTGGCGCTGCAATCAGCCATGTCATTCACGCGATACATTAAGTAAATGATTATAAAAGACGCGTTTTCTTGTTTGTTCCATTTATTAAAACATTCCAGTTATGTAATACCAATATTCCTTAATGTATATCTGCCATGGACTAACACTCATAAAAGGCAAGCAAAGATACAGTTTCTGTCGAGGATCGTGCATGATACGGTAACGTTCTCTTCAAAAAGAGAATTTTAATTAACCATTCAATGTTTCAATAAATAAGAAATAAATTCTCCACATATGTACATAACTGTATTAAACACAAAAATCATGTACACATGTTCAACATATATTTACATAATATAATCTGAAAATTTACATATAATATGACTGTTCCCTTTATCTAATATTTGCAGTGGTCGTATAAATACTGATGTCGCAATGTACCACTCACATTTACTTCAGCATTCGGTCTACTTTGTATTGTACACTCCACTAGATATTGCAAATAAAGAGCATCATAAAATGCATCCAGTCAATTAACTTTTTTCTTACATGGTATGCATTCAAAAATATAACATAAAGTTTCTGAAAATTCCAAAAAAACCCAACTAATTCTGTAAATGCAGTCTCAAACAACTGATCCTGTAAATAGAGTGTTTTTCGATAATTATGACCTCTTCATTTGTCACCTTTGACGAAACTCCACAGCATTTATTTATCCCATTTACATATGAGTACAGGTACTTTGGCTTTTCTAATGACGTAGTCGCTAACACTTCCCAATATAGCTCTTTTTATCTTTCCCAGTCCTCTTGCACCCATCACAATCATTTCTGCGCTATGTTCTTCCGCAACTAGAACAAATAATAATTATTGAGGGTTTTTCTTACTTCAATCCCTACCAAATCTACCAAATCTACCTACCTTTCCAGACACATGAACTGCCTGGTTTTTAAACTGATTTTTGTGTCAAGACAATTTTCAGCTCAGGTTAATACTAATTTCATTCCAATGATGGAATATTGTTCGAGACTAAATTCAGTCTTTGTGCCAAAAAATGACCAAGAAGCTTACATTTGAATTGATTGCAATTCAACCAACAAAGGTCAGCAATAGAGGAAGTCAATTGACATGTCTGAAAAGTTGGTAAATTAGGTAGATTTGGTAGATTAGGTAAAAGAAATTAATGAGAAAAACCTAGAATGTTACGTTTGCAGCACAAAAATACACTTCATTATTTCAATTGGTAAGTCACAAACCCAGAGTCAAATGGGAAATAACTAATGAGACGAATTGGCAATAAAGATACTTAATCATAAAACCTTCAATTGATGGTCCAATTAAGATATTCTGCATTATCAAAATTAATTTCAACTACTTCTTTCGACACTTTTATTGAGGGTTCTAGTAATGATTCTTTGATAAACATCTTTACTACTAAGCTGGGCCATGAGCCGTTATGAGGCGTTATGAGGCCTGATAATCTGGAGCACACGGACATCGCCAACTAAGTGGCGGTTACTACTAGTATATCTAATAGACGTTACCTTTGATGATATGTTCTCCGGGAGATGAACCTGAGCCAGTGATCCACTGATGGTCAATCTGGAAAAAAACATTTTATGAATATTTGTTATCATCACGAGTAAATGTTTCATACCGTAAGAACCGGTTATTTGGCAACGAGGATGACAATATGTTCATCCAATTGTACCATACAAATTTTTGATTATCACACCCGTGATTGAGTAATGAGGTACAAAAACTTAGAGGCAATTGGGTACTGGTTAACCCAAAGCCTAGACTTAATACAGATTCAATACATGGCATTTCAGAACAAAAAGAAAGCAATGTAGTAAAACCCTTGAAACTCACCTGCTTAATTATTTTACTATATTACCTGCTACAGTGTTTATTTTTGGAATCAATTGTTTCAGCAGGTTTATGTAGTGGTTGTAGGGAGATAGACATGCTGAAATTCAGGAGAATGGTTTTGCCTCAACTGGGTGAGAAGAAAAATCTTTGCTGCTTTGGATTAGGGTGAATAAAATAAAGGTAAGCCAACGAGGCAAGGCGTTTTGTGGTTTTGTCAATTAGGATTCAGATGAATGTTCCATATCGTGATGGTAGTTAAGGTACGTTAATACATTCAGTATTTATGTTGCATGGAAATTCATAGCTTCAAAACGAAAGGTAGTAAAGTATGTATTTTCATGTAAGGGTGGAAATCATCAGTCTTGGAATGAGATTTTTTTTTATATGTACGTGGAGGTAGTAAGTCGTCCACAAACTTATTACATTCCAAACGACTATATTGCAAAAATCCTATCTTCTTGGATGGCGGACATTTAATTGGTTCATCAATTTTACAACTACGCAGCTTCAACGTTTTTAACTCATCACCTTCAGTTGAAGAAGACGATTCTCATAAACTTCTTGCAATTCTATCATTTCTTCCTCTTTCTTCTGATACTCTTTCTCCTTGGCTGTAAATACAATGCATGCCATGATAGTTTTCTTTCCATGGCTAACTCACAAGACATTAAAATGCAGTAAAAAATTATCACTACATTCAAATGATATTGACCTTTAAGATGACATTTATTTTGACCTTGAGATCAGCTGTTGCAACAGAGATTGAACGTTATCCAATAGCTTTATCAAAACTGACTCAGAGTCCAACTCAAGTTATTCAAATATAAAAACAGACAAACATAAGGACAAATCCGAAAGAAATACCGAAAACATTTTCACGATAAGGAATAAAGGGTGACCTTTGTGAAAGTTTTGACTCATACGCTGTACTTACAGGCATCGATGAAATGTGTTAGGACCAGAAATGATCCTTTTCGGTGTAGATGATAAAGATACCCTGAAAAATAACATATATGATAATAATATGACAAACAATAATTGGGATGATCTTTGGGAATAATTGGGATAACAGCTTGAGTGGCACAAAAATCAATATTTTGCGTTTTTTCAACGTTACAATGTTTAAGTACATTATAATGGCGATATCATGAGGGCTTATTGCTTTTGCTTGTTCTTGATAACCTGAAAGCTATATTTATACCACCGATATCCAATTATACCTTTGGAACTATATAGATTTTAAGTTTTTTCCTCCCTCCTCATTTCCGTGGATAATCAGTTCTCGCGATAGTAAGCTGTACATAATAACAACGCAAAAACAAGTACATGTGTGATGATATTGTGATGCAATATGACTTTTAAGCATAGACTATGATCAATAATAAATACAAAAAATAACGGATATATACAAGGTCGCCAAACGATACTCACAATCAAATGCTTTTTCAGCAAATTCACTCCAATCTATGGGAATAAGTACAATCTTTGGCATGTTTGCAGGTGAAAACTTCTCTTGTCAAATTTTGTTACCTTAACAGTGCACTGAAAGAAAAGATTAGTTAACGTAAGAGTTGATGAATAGCAAGTGTAGAAAGAATACAAGTTACTTACATTCAAAGGCTTCCACTGTGTACTCATAAGCATCAACAGCTAGTAAGATCTTGAATGGTTTCTTTTTTTTTGTACTTTGCTGTGAAGCACTCATTCTTTGCGCAACGTCCCACACCATTTGTGTAGTGGACTTTTCCTGTGAGTCTTTTTTATCCATATTTTAAGAAATTGTTTATTGTTAAGTTGTCGAAATGTTTTCAAGGTAACGAGTCTGATGTAGGCCTCACATCCATGGCGGTATATTCCTTGAAGCTGTACTCAACCAGCTGAAGAGAGAATAAAAGCAACAGGACTAAACAGCAGCTTAAATACAAGCTGTTGTGGATGTTTGTACCCATAATACAGATTATCTCTATCAACTAGGCTACTTGTTAGCCAAAATAACAAAACCACAAACCCAAGTTTTAGTGAGCAAGGGTGAAAGCTGTATGGCTTAAATGTCAAATATTTGTATCATAACATCTGCATGAAGTACAGCATTTGTATGTTTCTGAGCTGTTACATCACTGGGCATGACTGATAATAAAATGAAAGTTGCCAGGAAAATAGTAAAAACTGCAAAGGGCATATTGGAATGTTAAACCGGGTCACAGGAAGATTTAGAATCAAGCACTATGAAATTAAAGCATCTATCTCTTTGATCACACTCTGGAGTGTATTATTAGTCTATCACGCTTTGCGTTGATAGACTTCTGTGAACGGCAAGGTGGTTTTGCTATGGAGTCAAAACTGGGCGTACAGACCCCCCCAGGTGGCAGGTGAGGCAACTTGACCTTGGACCATGCTGGCACAACCCA
>JBCAUI010141092.1:0-33257 GCA_038406195.1 Haplosyllis anthogorgicola
TTGTCGAGGTGCGCCTCGTTTTGAGTTCGGTCGAAGCACTTGATATTCGTATCGGGTGCGTTTGATTATGTCCCCTGTTAACGTCCGAATTTCAATAACTCAGGATGAAAGTCAATTGAAAATTTCATGCTGGGTTATTGAAATTCGGACATAAACTTTTATTAGTAATTTCACGATCCGTTTCATTTATTTTCATAAACGGATTTGACATACATAGATATATTCAACTTATTCAACCATTTTGGTATTACAATAAATACAATTTTTATTAACCGTAAGACTTAAAATTTAATTTTTTTAATCATTTGCTTTGGCTGTAATAAATTATTCACACTTTCTAATTTCAAAAGGCTCTTGAAATTTATGTTACTCTTACTAGATGGAATAGTTTGTCAAAAGAAAAAATGATAATTGAATCTGGTTACAGCTCCTGATATTGAAACAATATGTCGTAATTTCGAAGCGGAAAAATACGGTGTGTGTTCCAAATAAACATGTAGCCTTTGCATGTTTTCATTGCTTTTCCCCTCTTTTCCATTCTTATCCACCAAAATTAAGCAGTGCACTTCATTATCACTTAAAATTTTCACGAGGTAAGAGCAATGCTGTTAACGTGTTATGATTTGTACAACAGTGTAGGTATTTAAGATGTATGCAGATTCCAAAATATCCCTGCCTGAATGCTGCAGTACTCAAAATAGGTATCCGCTCAAATCCATCAGCTATTATCCGTGGCGGAAAAGAGCGGAAAACGGACGAAAGCAACATAGGCTACATGTCTAATACTTTCGTACTCTGAATCATCTGAAGAGCACATGTCCAAGTATAAGGCCATGACTAGGATCAACACATCGCCACTAATTGACCGACAAGTAAATTCCATTGCTTTAATAATGGACATCATATCGATCTGGACAGGCCCTTTTAGCATCAAGGTCATTTTACAGGAGTACAAAAAGAAGTCTTATGTAAGACCGAGACTAATTGATCTGTGGCTGTTGCCTCTACTTTCTGGGAACTAGATATGTATCCGCACAAGGAGACCTTGTATCAACCTTCTATGTGACATTATTTTCGCGGTGCAAGACAAGACGAAACGTTTTTGAGAGACGTGTTAAAAGATGGTTTCTACAATAGAAACCTACTTGGTATAAATGTGTTATATATGATTTCTACAGTACAGAAATCTGCTTATTCAGATAGTAATATATGCAATCCAGGTTTCACACCTTACACCTGCTGCAGCAAACACGTGACACATAACAGGCATTCCTTTTGGTTAATTAGTTTTATGTGTTGCATTGTTTTAAACTATTTCCTCACTTCAAACTGTAATTCCACAGAGACTAGACATTCTACACTGAATAAACGAATAGTTTGCAATAAAAGTTACAAGACTTTGTTGTAGTCTTTTCACAAGACGATATAAGTCTTTTCTTATTTTCCTCAAAAGCAACACAAAAAGCGATAAGTTCGAGAGAAGACTGAGAATTTTTAGGTTCAATAACCAAACATCAACTTTTGCCGACTATCAAAATCTGTAATAAATTCTTTCCATATACAAGGCAGACAGGAACATTATTTCCATAAGCGTGACATTCAATGATCATTTACACAGATGTTTAATATAAATCTAATTTGATATGAATGAAATGGCTCTTTGAAAATTAGTATTAAGATTAATCGCTTACACACAGTAAATTATTGTTGCGGGAAACTATATTTACGAGAACCAATTAATTCTTTTAAAGGGTTTAAAAGTTGTGCATTTGCGGTAGAAATTTGTACATGATAAAATATGACAATGACAATTTAAAGGACAATTTACTTCGTTTAAAGAAAGAGAGTCAAAAGAAATTAAATTCATGTCTGTCTTTGGAACAATAGCTCGTCAAAAGCACAGCGTGGAATTCTTTTGTTCTCCGATCATGAAATTACCATTAAAAGTTTAACGTCCTGCAACAAATAAATTTTATGATGAGCTCAATCATTTCAATTGTTGCAGGGTGCCGTTAAAATTTTGATAGTAGTTTCATGATCTGTTCCCTCTCCATGACAACGTAAAGTAAACAAAAGAATTTTCTTTGTGGTAGCCATCACACACACACACGAAATTTTACAACGTCAAATGTTTGCAATTCTTTGTTCTTCTTTTTGTTCTTTACGTTTTCAAAATGATAGTAATGTCAGAAGCTAGAATGTATATTGTACCTCAGTTCCATTCCATAATTTTAATTTTGCTTTCAAACATATATAATTTACTCAATTTAACGCCTGATCTCATTATCTACAGATCTAATATAAAAAATCCTACTTTCCACAAATATCTAGAATCACCAAAAAATAGATCATACCACTAACAAAAAAAGACCCAAAATGTGTCACGTTGCTGACAGGCAAAGGATCATGGAATGCCACCTTAACATTATAATTTATGTCTGGCAGACTGACCCTGCCTCCCCCCCAGCTGGACCTCAGGCAAAGGATCATGGGATGTCACCGCATTAACATAATTTATGCCTCTCTGTCTCTTTCTCTCTATCCCCGTCCAACGGACGGGTTCCATCTAGTTCATGTAACAATAATAGATGTGAACGTAAATTCAATAAAGGGTTTAAAGGTCTGTGGGTGCAACAGTTAATTCAGTCACAGAGTTCCACATACGCAATGTAAATAATAAACCTTCATGCCAGATTCCTTAGGGGAAAGTCGTATCACAAGTAGTTGTCTCTAATGCGTTGCAAGATTACTGTGTGTAAGTTATAGCTTATGTAGCTTCTTGGCAGAGACAATCAGCCTGTAGTCTATCACGCGAAGCGTTGATAGACTACTGTAGACTGCAAGGTGGTTTCGCTATGAACTCAAAAATTGAGGACGAGGTGTTGGGGATGGACCCCCCCCCCAGGTGAGGACGAGGTGTTGGAGATGAAGTGTGGGGATGGACCCCCCCCCCAGGTGAGGACGAGGTGTTTGGGGATGGACCCCCCCTTCTTCTTCTTAATACTTTTATACCTGACAGGAAAACTGTGTTTTTTCTCATTTGCGTGATAGACATTTTACCCGGCCTACCCGGGTAATTCTCTCGTCTATTTGAGTTAGCGAAAGGTAGTATTTGGCAACGACAGAAAGATAGCTTCCTTGGAGCAAAGGAAAATGTAGTTTTTGATGTAATGATTGGCTGAGACACATTGTCTTTATTTGATATAAACGCCAAATATTCTGTGTGACGCATGGGTTTTGTGATCTATGTGGTACATTATTGCAGAGTCAGAAGGTTTCTTCTAGAAATCAAAGGAAGCTGTTGGTTCCAATATGTGCACAAGCATTCTTACCAAGAAAGGACCAGTCTGATTTACTGGAGTTGTCCATGGAACTCATATGTGTAAAATATCCACTTTTCCAGATATGATTTCTTTTCATATGGCATCTTTGCACAGAAAAGTTTTGTGCTGAGGAATCGCACAAAGATATTGGATTTTCAATATCGGGTTACATACTTGGGAACCAAAATCAAATCCTATCAATGGATGTTATTCGAAAGACATCATTTATAATGACATTGGACATCGGTGGTATGGATTCGAAAATATGCATGCATTATATATGACCAAATGGGGAGGCCAAAGCATTTACTCAGTTATCGCAAGCTATCCTTTATATAAAAGCTAAAAGTGTGCCGATTTTAAGCACATTTTTGGCTCATTTGGCAAATATGCCAAAGAGCCTAGAGAATCATGATTTTCCGTCGTCTGGTGTCACTGTCGTTGTTGTCATTGTCATTGGCATCTGTGCACTCTTGCCCTGAGCACACTGTTGATAGCGACTTCATATTATACACACATATGCACCTATGTCCCCCATGAATGCTCAGCAAATACGATGCTGTAACCATCATTCTCAAATGGGCAGCCATATTTGTATTTTTGTTTGGTCTTTGCACCTGGACATTTATTTGATGGAACAAACTTCATATTTGACAGTCTTACGCACCAAACTATCCTCTTTATTTCTTGTAAAAAGTATATTGATGCCAGATATATTGCCACTTTGGAAGCTATATTTGTGTTTCCATGGATCACATATTGGAGATTTCATCTTAAACACTTTATTAGTATCCATGTGATATTGTGACTTATTAGTATCCATGTAATATTATGACTTTGATTTCTTAGTTTTTTGATAATGCCAAATGAGCTCAGGTCCATCTGGGCCTATTTTTCTCCTTTCCACAGACAGTAGTTGGTGTCAACCTGATTCGTTAGACTAGAAACACTGCGAAAAATCAAAACGTACAGGCAGTGTGTACTCCACACAGAACATATTTGAGAGGTTTTGGAGCAGTGTTAAAAGTGATCAGATGGGCGTATGGCAATCACCTCCAGAGCTTAAATGCCTATTAGGTGGTCATGGTAAAATATTATATGTTACACATGATCCAAAATGAAACAATCCAGGAACTGATTGTGCACGTTGTGAAAATCACGAACAGGGTATTTCATAGAACAAATAATGGGAACGATGCAAAAACAAAATAACAGCAGCAATAACAATAGCATGTACGATTCTAAATTATTTGGTAGCATTTGTGTAAATCCAGATTGTCCTACTGATTTGGACAAAACACAACATGGAATCGTATCGTTCCAAAATTATCTAAACTTAAAGTGTTCTGAAACAAAAGGAAACAACCAATAATTTCTCTTGTGACTGTGTTATTAGTTATGTAGTATATTTTGCCCGAAAATTGTATATTATTAATTTGGAGTCATTCCTCATTTTTTATGTGATAGAATGGTGTAATTGGTTTCTGTAACACAATAGGAGCCAGGCAGTATTTTATAGCTCAATCACACGACATTTGGAATGCCCTACACAGCAATCCCTTCCTTGTAGTTATTAACATAAATATTTGATATTTGTCGTTACATAGTGGCAGCTTGGGAGCTGTACTTTAGACCTATATGGAATGAAGCTGTTATGTAAGGTGACACTGTATCAGCTGTTCCATTGTAGAGGTATAAGCTGTGCTGCTCCAGAAGCTGATCCTTAAGCAGCATGCGGCATCCATTAACGAACTGAAAAAGTATTTTCACCATTAAGTCATATTGATGATTGTTCGTATGGCTCGGTATTATAAAGATTAAGAAAGCAAAACTCCATTGGACTACGTCACTGTCTGGACATTAACGTCAGACATCTGTTCAGAAATAACATGGATTAACTTAACCGTCGTATGAAAAGTGAGTTTGTTTTTACTTCTGACTAAGACAACAAAATTGCTGCTGAGGATATTACTATTGGAATGAAATACAGAATGTTTCAGGTAGGTTGAAGCTGGTATGTATGCCCTTTTAGCGTCAGTGGTGAACAGACTGCACCTATTGTTTTCATCATCATACAGTTTTTGTGAGAACTATCACGCGGTCTCGAAAACATGGTAAACATCTGGGTCCGTCACTAACTGTGTCATAGGATTGAGCACCTTCTGGTGAGACTTTACGGAGTTCAGACCCCAGGTCAAGTTCAGCACCGATTAAATTGTAGCTCATACGCTCACATTTCTTAGCTGTTTCAACTCCTTGAGAAAAGAAAAGTCTTACATGGCGGTCACAATGCAAAGATAAAGTTAAAAACAAGGTTCCAAGATGTTGAAGGTAATCTTCCTCGTTGTCCGACAACAGGAAGAATAGGGGTTAAATTGTCAGATAGTTGCTGACGGGAAGATAACTCGATTCCCCAATTATTCGCTATTGTGCCATGACGCAGAAACATTTCATTCGCGTGGGGCTGTTCATTCTTGTCATTGAAATTTTCCAACTCTTTTACCATTATTTAGTAGAATTATTGAAATACGTAATATGGTAGATGAAATTTAAATGTTACGTTACGTTCTTCATCTGTTCCGGTAATTGTATTTAAAAGCTTAAAGCCTGGTTTTCAAATGTTTAAAATCGCCAGAAACTAAACTTGATCTTTCTAAGATCGGTACCTGGATGAGGTTTGAAACGTGAACACATATGATACTCTCTGGGGATGTAATATTCAGTCCATGTGCAAAAAAATATTACCTGTGTGTGCAAAGCAGCTCTTTTCTTTAAGCAAGCGTTAAGTTTCTTAGTGATGCATTTTTCAATTATGTAACTGCAGAAAAGTACGATGTAAGTGTATTATTGACATCCAAACAAGAGCATGGCAGAATGCACATACCAAGGAAACACTTGTAATATTGTAAGCCCACACAAATTGCACAGAGTTTTCGCCCAGATTGATTTACTGTGAAGGATGGACTGGTTACATTGTTGCAGATGACAAGAACATTTCATGCCCAATTTATGGAATGTGAAATTGTGGTAAAGTAATTATTAATTAGGGTGGGCGTTGCGGAATTTGATTCTACACATGCTATCATTGTTTCTCCAATCTGTGCAAGCCACTCGGTGTGAAGCATGGTTCCGTTCTTATTGGTTTTATTCCACATTTTACAAAACTCAGTAGCTCTTATAAGCACTTATCATCATTCATGTTACTTACCTTGTTATGGTCTAGAATTCGTTTTAGTAAATACATATTAGTAGATGTGAGTGTTGAAAACTACATCACACGAGTAAACTCTTTAGCTATGACATGATTTCTAACACCACTTGTTATCATCACGATGATGAAGAATTTACCCGAGTAAATATATTATTAGTTGTGGGCAGCAAAGCGACATTACATGATATAAGCTTGTTAGCTGTGACGTGATTATCCACGACACCTTGAAGCACTGGTCGTGTGTTGTAAGGTCACATAGATGCTCGCCAAGGGATTTCTACTAAGTGCCATTACATTGAGCTAATTTAGATGGTTCGGAAACCTTATTATGACATGGTTCGGAAACCTTATTATGACAGATCCATATTGGTTCTGGCGAGTGCAAATTCTGATATAGATATATTTATTTCACAGTACACTTACGCGTTGGTTAATATCAACGTTTTGAGCGTTTTCTTACTTGGTGTCCATCCCGAAAGTCTCATGTTGGGGAGAAGAAACTGGATTATTGAAACGCAAAACATAATGGCGAAAGGTCTAATATTGATTCCATGTAAATATAGATTGTTCCAGAAGTTTAAACATATTGGTTCTGCCGATTGGATGTAGTCCACTTCAAAATAAACTGAAAGTTCAGAAACTCCAAACATTAGGAACTTTTGTGTGCACACTCTGTTTTCGTTTATTGGCCCAATTTAAGGTTCCCCAGCCATATCTACCCTTGTTCTTGGTCAGGTGTGACAAGTTGGTACAAAGCTGATAGAAACACAAAATTGACAAACAAGTTGTTAAAATAATAGGCGTTTCCTACATATTTGATTAGGAATAAATAAGTGTTTTAGATGAACATGTATAGTTTTGTTTGGATGAAACGACGCAATCATGTTGCCGACATGATTTTACGTACTGACTATTTATGCTCTCATTGTGTAATTGTTTTGTGACAATAACACTATGTAATATGATCCCAACAGATTTCACCATACAACATCAAACAAATATTACAATAGGTTATAAAAGCATTGATAGTATGTTACGTGCCATTACTTATAATTAAAGCCGTTAAAAGTAATTTGAGAAACACATTCAGAAGGAGATTGTTGTACATTTACGGACCTTTATTGCCGACTAACATGGAATGAGTCTTTCAATTGTGGCATTAATTTATGATCCATATTAATTGAGTTTGAACAAAGTACACGTGGAAGGCACGAAATGAGCTTTAGAGATCCTGTAACTCTGGCATGTTACATTTTGTATTTAAAAGAATTGAATTATCAGCAATTTCAGACAGAAGTATGCATAGTTGGGAGTAATAGGTAATCGTCTGTAGAATTGTGGAATCGCATGAGAACGTAATTCCTGTAACGAGACATGTAGACAGTGAACCTGAGGTTTTAACAGGTAATTGTGTCATGAAGGAGGACAACTCGATTGTGTGATTACACGCCAATGTCTGATCACATCCTCAGTAATGTGTCCTGTGCTGATGTGTCTGGAAATAAAATAAATTTAGTGTCTCATTTTGATGCTTGAAATATTTCTCAATTTCGCAAATGTTTGTACGCTCATTATTCATCTTTGTTTTTGACATACTTTATTGTTAGTTGAAGGCTTATTAACCACAAAGACACAGGTCTTAAGCAATGGCTTATCAGTAACGATATTTCACTGTAATCTCCAACATTTTCATGACATGCCTTATTTGTTGACAATCGACAAAATAGCCCTGTCAATTAGGATAGAAGACTCATTAATAGATATTGGCTGAATATTATGTTGGTATTTACGTGGGAAGTCGACAGGTAATGGTAATTATCAATGGCAGGAACGTTCCTGGGATTTACAGAGGTCGTTGGCTGCTAGGATGTTAAATCTGTACTTTTGTTATTCCCTTTGTACATACTGCGTACAGGTTAGTTATTTGAAACTCAGCAAAATGTCGTGCAGTTGCTAACGAATTTGATCTCCTTCAGCCCATCCAGACAGGTTAGCCATTCTAGATAGGATATATCTGAAAGTCCCATTTTACATTCATTAAAGAAGGTTCTTTACAAGAATATCCTTTCTGAAGAAGAGAAGTGCCTGTGATAGAAGATGTACGCAAAAGGTCAACATTTACATTTGGCTGCATATCAATGTTTTTCTCGATCCATGTCCAGGATGAACTAATGACTCATGTGGGTTGTGACCACTGGGTCCAACTGGTAATTCTGCTATGAGGAAAGACAACTCAATTGTGAGATTAGATTCCACCGTTTAGCGAGTGGCTAATCAAATAATTCAGAGCTAGTACACATAGAATATTGTCAAGTACCAGCGTATTTCAGTAACAGTGAGAAGGTTTAGACTAGGGCTTCAGCGACGAGCAAATTTATTAGTCGACTAGTCGCTCTATAATTTCTATCGACTAGTCGACTAGTTGCGACTATTTGGTAAATTGTAAAACATAGTGAAATGCATCCAAATGTATTCAACGTTTTGTAATGTCACATTGATTGCAAAGATTCTGTAGTTGGTAATTATTTCCTGAATGTCTTTCGCACTTATTTTGTCACAGAAGATGGTAGCTACTTAATGGTCAATGTAAATACACAACCACTAGAGATGAGTATCTTGTTTTTGAAATTTGTACAGAAAAAGTAGGCGACTAGTCACAATTTGAGGATACAGGAATACAGGGTCAGGGTATCCGAAATCATAACTCACAGCATTAGAAATTCATAGCAATTGAAATTTCACTTTTAACATCATTCAACGGATGTAATGTAAATAAGGTAATTACAGGTTCAGATGACATTTTAGGCTTCAGAGCTTCACAGCTTAGTTGATTTCTGCATGGACTAACATTCAATTAAAAATTTTATGTGAATTACTGACGTCGTGCGAAATCTTCAATATCAGTATCTTCTTTGTTCGAAAGTACCCAATTTAGAAAAGAGCATTTCTGCTGTAACGGAGCAATAGTCCATGTAATAGTGAAAAACAATAAGATATAAAGCAGCCACGTAGTAACGTTTTGTTAACCATACGCGTGGGCTCTCGCCATTTGGGGGCAGCTGGTAATTGCGTTAGGAAGTACAATGCAATTGTGAGATAAAATTCAGCCTCATAAAGAGCTTCTGTACATCCCTCCTGGAAGCCAATATCAAGTAAAGTTACATAATATACAACTTCCTGCTTGTTTTACTTGCACAAGGTTTGCAAAACATTCTCTTGAGTCAAAGAGGTTCTTTTTTATATGAAGTGATCGAACAATAAGGTCCTTACATTGGCGGACGCTCGCCCCTCACTACAGCCCAAATTTTCTTCATTTTCATGCAGTTTATGGTGATTTTTGAGTAAAAAGTGGGTAAAAGTTGAGGCGCCCCAAGGTTGGCGCCCCCCCCCCGGTACGAGAAATCCTGGATCCGCCAGTGAAGGATTAATCAACAGAATGTAAGATACTTGGGGTAAAGTCGCAAATTAATCCTTGGAACTCTCCAAAACATAGAAAAATGGTATGCTCTATTACAAATATATTTTAAAGTTAGTGCTAAATTTAAAAATGCCTTTAGTTTCGCAGTTAAATGAACACTTCCATGCTTTTCTGCCATTACCAGCTTCTTGCATTCTGGATGTATCATTATGCAAACGCAGTTAAAATGCAGTATGCGCATAGGAATTGAGAACCTTAATGAATGGTACATTTGATTACAATAGATCATCTTCCAAGTGCCTTGATAGATTGCCTCTTTAGGGACTCGAGTCTGACAGCTAACTTCCTTGGGCTATTTGTCATTCTTCGACAGGAAACGAGAAATATAACACGGCAACGAATGCTCGTCGGGTCTATGACAACAGTTTGAAGTACCACTACTTGCTTGAGGAAATAAGCTAAGCCCAGACATTTCAAGCTATGTTGAATTGTAAGAACAGTGTCGACTCCATTCCGCAGCGTTTGCATTAATTTTATGTAGAGACTCTCATTTGTTCAACCATTCACTAAATCATGATTTACAAATTGTACAAATCCGCCTGAAAAGATTACAAAAAGTAATTTTGTGAACTTAATGATGCTTTCTTTGGATAATAATTACAACAGAAAATGTTTGGGTTTTTTCTTCAAATTTTTACGTACACTCAAAATCTAAATGTTTACTTGTGCAAATGGCATGTACTTTGACATTTAAAGAACCTGCATTTCAGACATAACATGTCAGATGCAAAATGCAGACCAACTGTTACACGAGTGTGAAATGACAGTGGCGTGGTTGAATAAATCTGGCAAATGTACGAATTGGACTTTTCTGTGATCAGTGTCAGTGTTTTGATTAGCTTTTGATTTGTGACGGGAGTATCATCGTATTACTACTTACAATGGTTGTAAGGTTGACATTACTGTTTTAACGGGTTATGGAGTGATTATCATTGAACATAATTCATTATCCAAATTTAGGTAGTTTGCCACTAAGATTGTGCCTGTGAGTAAAGGACGGCTTGCTGTATGATCAAGTTTCTTGTAAGCATAATGGTACCCTGAAGGTTCAAGGTTATTCACAGTAAAATATCCTGACATAATATGACCTGAATGTTAACATCAGAACATAAACTAAAATTGCCGAGAGTTGTAGTCTGTGCAAGAAGAGAGTTCAATGGAGTGGTCTCTCAGGGCGCCATGATGTACTGTGTCTTTGGATCTTTATTCAAAGCAGAAAGTTGGGCAGGAAACAGGAAGAGACATGCAGGACATAAACTGTCTGTGAACTCTGTCATTATGTCCGTTTACTTAAACATAGAACCTATAGTCTGTGAAGAACGTTTTGTCAAATTTAATAATTCTTGTACACATCCTTATCAAAAAACGAACAATCACGGCATTGAAACTTTTGTTGTCCTGTATGACGCAGTCTAATCAACAAAAACAGTTATAAAGCTTGCATATGACCGTTTATAAAGTCTACGTAAAGGATTGCTGGCCTAAATAAATTTATCTTACTTGCCTACAGATTTTAATTTAGTAAGAGGATAGTTCTGCAAGAAAAAAACATTTGATGGTAATTTGAAACCTATGATTGTGTATTCTCCCTGTATGCTTTGGAATGAAGGGATGACATTTACTTATCATTATGCCCCATAATGCTAATGAAAAGTTAGACAGAATTCCTTTACTGATAGCCATAAAATCTGATTGGGCTATTTTGGAAGGTAACATCCTTTCATGGTTAAAAAAACCCTTGGCTTGCAGCTGGTATTGATAGAAGGATTTGGGCAGGGAAATGGAAGAGGCATTAGGGACTATGATTGCTTGATACCCTCTCACAGTTGAAGCTCTAAGGAGAGTCAGGTACATAGCGACAGAAGATAAGCTTTGGGTGGTTGAATACATTGTGAAATATGACAGAGCAAATTGCAGCGATATTTCAGAGATTTGTAAACATTTGTGTGGAGAAACCATGTATATCCTTGACATGAGTTTGGTCTTACGGTTTTGGTTTCATAGTATTATAACGAATAGCTTCTGGAAGCAAACTTCGCAAGAACAGATACGTGAGATAACTAAGGCAACTAATAGAAAGCAAAGTCAGAACATGTAATACCAAATGTTCCTCATTTCTCATTTCAGTGGTTGTTTCGTTAACAATTGTTTGATGAACATTTCATGTTAGGAATTAAACAAACTGGCATCTTTGCCAGTACAAATTTCAAAATCTGTGAGGCTTTGGGAAAAAACAAATGCTTTCTGTCTATCTAGGTTTAGAGCCCATATGAGTATCATTGGTCTTCATTGCTGAAATTGGAACTCAATGTGACATCGCTCTTAAATGATCACCTAGGGATATACGTATGCAGAAATGGAACAGATCTATATTCTGATTGTTACGCAGCTTAGCTCACTGAAATTAGGTTTGAAAGATATTCAGCTTCTGCCAGAAGCAGAATTGTCCCAATTTGACATTCTGTGTTCATGTGGTATTATAGTTCATTCCAGACCAGCGTATCAGAGTTATGTCGTGTTTTTAAGATATTCGTGATTGCACGAATTCATCATTTAAATCCTAGCCATGTCATGCTTTGTTTCCTTAACATGGCGCCGAAACGCTGGCACCGTTTCTTTAAGGTATGCTTGAACTTGTTACCACTCAAGGTCTGCATTTACGTTACGTTATTTTAGTTAACGCATCAGTTACTCATCAGCAAGAGCATCCTATTCCACTGAAGGTTCTGTTCATTTGTGCCTCATCGCCAAATCTGGATTCGGTCCAATATAGTTTTTAAAATAATTGCTTGATTAAAAATGAGTACGGCAGTTTATGCCCTCCGACATCAAAACTACGATTGTCTTCACTGATTTACAGTAAGAGGCATTTTGAAGGCGTGCTTCCTGACTAATTCGTATCATTGAAAACTTCCAAGTGAAACATTTCCCAGAAAGGACAGAGATCTTGTCATTGCTGAGCCTGAAGTGGAATTTACACATGTCAGATAACTTTTCACGTGTCTCTCCGTGTCATTAATAGTTAGTCTAACAGACAAAAAAACGAATAAGATGTAGGCAGACTTAAAAAATTAAAAAGGAAAATAGCGTTGTGCACGTAATTTTTATCAGTAACGCATAATTAAGCCTTTTCCTATCATAGTGCTGCTTGATAAATCAATGCGTCACCTGTGTTGGATGCAAGCCAAAGTGACAGCTTGTCGGGTTTTTTGCATCAATAGCATTCGATACATAATGACAATATGTAGTGGAAGATATGCAAAATAAAAACATCTAGCCTGGTTGCATTGCATGCAGTATGAAATGATTTTACACGTGGGATATGGCATGATTGTAAGACCGATCTTCAGCTGGCGAAATAAAAGCACAACGTGAAATCCAGTTGTTTCGAAACGGATGCTCTTATTGAAGTACTAGAATTTGAACCTCTTAGAATGTGTAGCGCGCAAAATAGTCCTTGGCCATAACGATGATTGAGGTGAGTCCTTATAACTGTACTCATGAAAGCAAACCATATTCTCAATTTGAATGAAATTGGGAGAAAATTTTACACTTGAACCTTGCAGCGCGATTTTAACAGATGGTTACTTTATGAAAAGTACACAGTTGTTACCGGATGGATCTATTTTACTTTTCCCCAAATCTTAAAAGTTCTATAACGGCAAATGTTAGAAAGTGACGATTTTTTTAAAAAACCTCATTAAATTCTAATCTACTCCAAGCAAGCTTTAGAAAATTGTTTTTTACTTGCGTGTTTCAGAAAATGTTCTGCCTGATTAATTGATTTAATAAGAATTTGCACTCAATTAACAGTGGAATTGATGAACCAACAGCTAAAAATAATGTACACTAAGGCAGTAATTTATGCCAGAAGTGAATATCCTTCTCAAGGTACATTTTAAGTCTATTTTTAGCTATGAAAACTATGAAAACGGCAATGTTTCACATAGTTTCATACCTCCTGCTACAATGTTGGTTGAACACTACAATAATACAATATATTTGAAATTTAAAGTCTCCCATGCACCCGAAAAGTTATATGGTAAACTCGTTATACAGAAAGGTTTATTCTTTGCTAGTTTATATTGCTAGATGTATGTACATATGAGGTTATGTTCGTTGAGGCACTCTTAAAATATCATGTTCATCATTCGAGTTTGCAATCGTCTTTTTCCAGCAAGAGAAAAAGAAAATACGTGGGTGCTTGGGGAATGACTTCCGAACACCTTATGACTTTAGCCATCACTTCTGTAAACCCGAAGAAGTAATTACATTGTTAAAGGAGTAACTTGCTTTTCATAAAGGAATCAGTCGCCATGGTTTCCCATAGTTAAAAAGAATAAGAATTTTAAAAGTATATTTGATTTAATTGAAAGACGTCAGAGCTGATGACTCATAATGGAAAAGAATAACTGGAAACGAATATTTTGTAATCACGTAACAGTCATCTTTCAATAGAAATCAGTCCAGATTCTTCCACAACCTTTCTGAATTTTAACAATAGCCAGCGTAACTTCTTCATTCTTTTCATTATTAACCGCCTGGACTGTTCAAACGAATCAAGCATGGAAAACTCTTCTTACTATTTTATTTCTTTTGTTGTAACAGTAGGTACTTTTTTGTACAATAAGCTTCTGTTTTCAACTGTTGTTCCAACTTTGTACATTAATGTCGGTACTTTTTTATTTCCTTTGTTGTAACAGTAGGTACTTTTTGTACATTAAGCTTTATCTGTTGGTTGTGCAATATTCTTTGATGTATCAAACATATTGTACGGAAATGTTATTTAAGAAAGTCGATGAAAAGCTTTGTTGACATTTGGTTTCTTTACGTTTGTATTCAAAGTGACGCATTTAACAGGAAAGGAAAAAATACATGCAGGATACATATTGTCAAGAAAGTGATAACATCCTTCCTTGACTAATTTGCAGTGTGGCAGCAACCTCTAATTTTCTCTAAAGTTCACCTTAGATTATCTGATACTTTTTCTCAATGTGCACACACTGAATTCTATATTAGGCGTACATTTTAACGAACATGGATTCCGTAAAGAGTAAAACACTTTTTGGATGCATTAGATGGCATTAGGTGTCATTGCATGTTGTTGAGGTGATTTGCTTTGGAAAATTGGTGGCCATAAATTCTGATTTAGCGATAACATGTCATAATTGTTCAGAAAATTATACCACTAGGCTCGATTAGGAGTGGGATTTAGAAGGACACATAAAGAACAAGTTGGATGGATTAATATTTCAATTTTGCACCAGTACGGCATTTCAATAACATTAGCACTATGTAAGGACGTTTACGTGTACACAAATGCGTAGCGTCACAGTATTGTCACTGCAGGGCGTACATGTAGGATTGCCTTACAACAGTTGGAATTATCATCCAACAGTGGAGTGGGATTCCAAATTGATGACAATCCATGTCGGGTTAAGGCAACTTTGTTAAAGAAAATTAGAGAAAAGTAGTACGCGACAAGTACAAGACAAGTCGTAAGTTGACATAGGATGTTAAGTCGTGAAACGAAGCAATAAGATAAGATACATGGCGTGTTCTTTTTCCGTGTAGGACAATGGAGTAGCAGATGTACATTATTGGTATAACGTTTACCTGCAGTAAATGTGGCTAATAACCACACACAGTGAGCAGAAAGCTGGTTCAAGTCGAAAGAAATTTTCAGGATCATGGCTGACAAGTGGGTAAGCACGCAACTGACAGATCCACTCTGGCTTGAAATCCATGGGCAAAATCCAAGTCGAAACAGAGGGTGCGCAAGAAATGAGCCTTGTTTCGCAAAAACAGAAAAAAGGTGATGTAGCCAAACTTACTGAGATGTAAAGTTTGTCAATTATCTTTCCAAAAATATTTGATCAAGAAACATCTGAAAATTTCGTTTGCTCAAAGCAAAGTGCGAAATGTAACTTCGGTTTGGAAAGTTGACGCACACTACAATCCTTGTATCTTCAACATTTTTTTTCAAATCTGAAATGTTGCAAATGAGTTTTCTTGTAACAATAAATACGGTGAAAGTATGAAAGTTTGTGGAACTTTCAGAAAAAAAGAAATGAACTGTTGGACTTGGCCACCATTTCGTCACTTTGAACATTCTAATTTATTAATCTTCATTCACATCAAAGGCATGTTATAAGAAGTTGGGAAGGACATTAATTGCCAAGAAATCTTTTCTGTTAGTAGGCCCTAATCAAGAATCCCCCCGGTTCATGTAGTGGCCGTCAATATTCGAGTCTTTTCTGTCTTCAGCACGTAATAATGACACCATTGGGTCACATTATAACCGACAAGACATTGCGTACAAAATGGTAGCCAAGAGTTGAAATAATGTAGTCTTATTTCCTGATGGAGTTTGTAAATATGACCAATATAGGATGTATAAAGAGGCAATTACTGCTGTAGGTAGCGGAGGAGAGGACCACCGACGAATAGCCTGATTTACACATCTCTCAAATCTGTCAGCTTACCGGAAGTCGGTATTCTTAACAAGTAACCTGTAATAAGGAAGGTACTTGGGTTTGTGTGGAAGAGCTGCCAATAAAGGATTCCCACGTATATTTTCCGGTCAATACTGCGGTTTAGAACTGCTTTATTCAGCAGGGCCAAACATGACGTCAGAGTTAAACAGTTCGTCTAGGGAACGTATGAAAAGTGATGTAACAAGACATTTGGAACATTATTCAAATTGACTCCTGTCTGGAAATGTTCGTTTCATCAGAGAACTTTGTTTTTCGGTTATGCTTTTGATATTTGACTCTTTGAGATTATCTCTGACTTTAAAAGACACTGAGAACTGAGAATAGGTAATCATTCCTTTGAAGGTGTTATCCAGGGATAAATCAAAACATGGACTCAAATGTATTATGTCTAGCCAGACAGCGATCGGTGAATAGTATTTATGTCTGATTCCAAGAACAGCCATTTGATTCCAACATGTTTCCTGGAAAATGATATGGTAATCTGACATTCACAAAGTTTCAAAGTTATGAAATTGTCGTCTTGAGCAGAATATGCTCGTGTTGAAACATGAGTCCCCAGTCTGTTGAAATATGTTTTCAGGTACACGTCAGTTGTAGACAGCCACTATCACAATATTCAACTCAAACTTCGCGGAGGAAGTGTACCATGTATGGCACGTATGGCTGGGTGCCTGTGACCACCTCACATGGTATACGCTCCTATTGGACGATAAAATTGGCGAATTAGAAGTGACACGCTTCTAAACGAGTAGGTGTCTGGGAGGGGACGAAGCTATTCAAGATTTAAAGACCAGGAGAGAACTGAACCTCGATCAGAATGCGCGATGGGTAGATCGTGGAATAAGAAAGACATTTCACCGTAGCAGACAATATTTCATCAAAATCAATCCTCACCAAGGGTGGCTGGAGAGATGAAATTTCATATCGCGACATAAAATCTTACCAAAAGAGTGTCGGCGAGGTGAAAATTCTCATAAAAGATTACTCGCCAAATTCCAATCGAGCACCACCAATGAATTTGAAACAAACAAAAACTTTTGCTAGCGACTTGGGCAGGAGTCAGCGCACAACCATTGTTCTTGGTACCATGTGTTTGACTTTTGATGACTCGCCAGAGTTGAGTCACCTTTGTCTGGATGTTACTCAACGTGAAAAGATGATGGTTGTTTTCTACGCCACAATCAATAACCGAATACACAGCAGCTGACTCTGAAGCATACTTGACTTTTGTATATTTATACGTATGATGTTGCATGGAACTGAGTGAACAGAATCAATTATCCAATCAAGTGAGAAATAATGTGTGGTACGACAAGATGGTGTTCACCTTACTGTGGAGTATGAACACACAGAAGATGGATATATAAATGACTGTGGTGACGATGCTGATTGTTCGTTGATGTTTTATGATTAGGAATAGCCAGCAATCAACAGTGTTGGCTTTTTAAAACACCGTTCACTGCGATAGGACGTAGTGTAGGAGAATCGCAATGCACTAGAAAGGATAATAATACACATGCAGAATATGTTAAGGACATTTTTATGTTAATGGATTGAGTGAATTAAATTTGCAATGTTGTTTCGCTATCTGATCAACCATGATGTTTGAGGTGAGTCAGCCAAGGTAAAATGTGTGGTTTTAATTTTCTCCAAAAGTTCATATTGCGTTTGTCCATGATTGAAATCTCTAGCATCTCATTTAATGTGATTTTCGTCATCCTTGTCACACTGAGGATTTGACTCGCATAATCAATGTGCCTCATTAGACGATTTAATAAGAAAAGTTTCACCAGTTTCTGTGATGGAATTAATGAGATAGCAGGTTAATGATCTATTAAATATATAATTTATGGATTTATGCAGATGCTGTCCAACTGTAATTATTAGAATAACACATATATTTATTTTCCTTATCATTTGCTCACATGGAAGTGTTACCGTTAAAGGTTTCACCTGCACTAAGATTAGTAAACAATTCCGTCGTAAACTATTTTTGGCTGTCGACACATGCCAGAAATTTATTCGATAATATCAAATTATCAATAAACTAATCAGCTGTTTCGCAAACAAAGCTGACTCTCATATAACACTATCTATTGTGAATAATATATGATGTACATAATGTCGTGAAATGACAGTTTAGGTTTACAAAGACGACTAAGATGTACATTACTAATGTACTAATGTACATGGTTATTGATTAATTGTATTGTTGAGATATTTTACCGTTTTGTGGACAAAAAAACCCGAATCAAAACACGAAACTAGAAGAAAAACGCGTTTTGAAGGAAGTCTGTTGAGGTTATGTACAATGTTGATCAATGATCAATATCCTGTGAACAAAAGAAAGCTTGCTTTTAAGTGACGAACGAGCTCGTTTCATTGAAGTGTGAAAGAGCTAGATTTTATTCTAACAGAACCAAAAAGCCATCGTGCTACACAGTTCTTATAAATAGCACTTGACGTTAGTTATTTGAGCTGTTGACAGCACATATCTTTCTTGATTCTATTCAAATAATTCTGTATTGTGAAGAAGAATCGTGAAGAAATGTAGACAAATTGTCCAGATCGTGAATGGGATAGGTCTAATGATTAAAGGTGACTCGACTTGACAAACTGAGCATACGGGAAAGTAATAGTTATAAGACTTCTACGATGGGATGGCTGTGAACTGCTCTTGTAACAAAGTAAGTCTTTAAATTGCAAGTGATCAGTATTCAGAACAGCGTGTGAGCAGTTGTCTACTGCAATCAAGTGTCTTCTGCCTTGATACGTAATCAAACATCTAAATCGCTTAGATACATCGGACGTTCATTAATGCATCTTCTTCTCGAAAAGGCAAACAAAGAATGTTTTGCTTGAATCCTTACTTAGTCGACACCATTTCTGTCTCATAAATGGCATAGCCAGAGTAGATTGTAGACAAACATTACATATGTGAAGTGCAGCAGATTTCAATTTCATATTTCACTTTTCCTTTGGAACAGAGCATGACTCAGAATGCCTAAACTATATCAAGTGTAATGTTAGTATTCTGATTGCAGCTTTTTGATCCGTACCAAAAAAGATGATACGAAATGTAATTTACATCTATTAACTGATATGTGCAAAGGTGCTATGGATAGATATTGGGTGTTTCAATGTTCATAATGTTGATAAGTAATATATAGATTCAGTTTGATGTTTTGGAATGGTTCATTTGTTCCTCTGAAAAGTGAAAAGTTAATGACAGAAGGGCAATCAAGACAAATATTGTGTTTTCGTGTAGCATGCAATGAGCAGTGATAATTAGTTCATGTAGCATGCAATGAGCAGTCATTAGTTGATCAATAGATAATTAGTTCATGTATAACTACCTTTCACCACAAGACTGATCAATACTGCGACCTTGAGCATCATGAAATATCAAACCATGCTATACATGTTATTGATTTCACCTTTTTGCATTAAGTTATTACTGACAGTAAACAGAGCTGACAGGAAACGGCGAGCGTTGTGAGGGGGTCGGTTAGTTACGCGCAGGTACAGCGGAAACGGAGGCGGCACATTTCCGTTGTGGTAATGTAATATTCCGAGAAAAGTTTGACAGGAAACAATGATTCCCAGGATAGAGACCAGTTCTTCCGTCTAGTAACATTTAACGCCTTTAAACCGTTAAGTAGCAAAATTTCGATGTGACGGTTGTATTAGGCTCATTTGTTTTCTGTGGTAAGGTAAGGAGGCACGTTTTTCCTATGCAGGACCGGTATTAACCATGTGCTCTATACATTTGTACAGTACCAATTTTACACTTTGATGTTGTGAGGCGAGTCTATGATCTAAGACATTCACAGCATCTCCGCCATTTTTGGTTTGTTTCGTTCGTAGTTAAGCGCAGATGCCAAAAAGTTTTTGGCCATTAATTTGAGTTATTTTTAACACGGAGGGATATCTTTAAGGGCTCGTAGTATCTGTAAGCATACAGTTCTAAATGGAGTCACGACGTTTTTGAGTAACATTGTCCATTAAAGATATTAAATTTTAACCGGTTCTTTGGTTGTGTTGCATATTAATTGCATAGAAAGCTTACAAACTTAGAAATATGCCAGCCACTTAGTGATAGTTAGTAATAAATGATGTCATCGGCAGTAGATGGTGATAATAATATTTGACACGAATTATGCAAGGCATAACAGTTCTATTCCCAGGAACTATTCTGTAGATACACTATTGTTTTCTTTCATTTTATTTTTAAAATCTTTATGTTTTTTTTGTAAAGTGCTGTTTCATTTTCTGAATGAGTGAAGATATACACACAAAATGTAATAAACTGACCCATCAGGTACATGCAGCAGATTCGGTTCTTCCGAAGCAAAATCGATGTAAACTGCTTACATAACTGACTGCGTGTACAAATTGCAAGTGATCAGTATTCAAAGGAGCGTGTGAGTGGTTGTCTACTGCAATCAAATGTCCAGTTTTGATGTTTTGATGCGTAATCGAACGTGCATACTAATTTATGAATCATTTCTCCCAGTTCAAACAGTACGGTACAACAATACTTGTTCGGATATTCCTGCAGAATCTTGTGTTGTAATCCGACATATTTGATAAAGTTAAGATTTTTCGTTAAAATTTTGGTTTCAGTGATCATAAAATCGCAGGATTTCACTACAAATATTTCTATTTTACCGAGTGTGACACATAATATCTAGGTGCACGTGGATCACAGAAACAAACAGACCAGAAAACATGAAAGAAACAATTAAGACATAGTTCGTTGTAGACTGTAACTGATTGAAGTCAAAGTGCAGTTCGGTGCTGTTTATGACATGATTAGTTGTTGACATAGATTGTCGTTGACATAGATTGTCTTTCGCAGTTGATTTGATTTTCCTGTATCTCAATTATTCCTCTGTGAAGTCCATGAGAATAAACATTTGTCAAATAAACGTTTCTTGATAAGGCATTTGTGTACAACTTGTCAATGAAATCCAACTTTATGATTTTTATTCGGTAATAAACTGTAAGTAAGTTCAGTTTATGTATCATCTCACGGAGAGATAGTAATGCTAGAAACACATTGAGATCTACATGTGGAAAGTTTGCATACTTGTGGTAAGTTCAGTCAAAATGCTAAATTCTATGTGTTAAACGTCACTTATGCAGACAATTTTGTGGAAACAGCACAATAGTTTAAAAGCAAAGTGATCACTAATGTATCGTTTTACAACTAAATCATTGCAATAGCTTAATAGTTGATAAATGTGCACATTAGTGGTGTGTTACACATTGAACAGCTACTCATACATTTCCCTTGATATTTTCTCCGCAGTGAAAATCAATTTAGATTGACTTAAAGACTGTTTATACATTGAAATTAGAATTGATCCCCTTTAAGGAGGCTTGGGTGGAATACAGTAAAATTCCCCATGATCGACCTTCTTTAGTAGGGGCATCTGTATCACTTTAAGAGAGTCATGTCAATTTGGGAGCCTTTTGAAACAAAAATTCCGTGCTGTGTTATGGACGTTAACAAAAGCACAATGTTAAATTTCTTCTGTAGGTAGTCTACTATCTGTAAGTGTCGCTCTCCTGAAGAGGAAATGTTATAACTACAGGTAATTACAGGTTTCATGTGGAGGCCCTTTTACAGTGATTAGACACTAGAGAGAATAGGTCTGGGTAATGTAAGTGGCTGTTCTGTTGCCCATTATGGTGTGATGGGCCTTTCACTGGACAAGGTTTCCAAAACTTTCCATATCACTCTAGAACCTTCGTCGCTACTGTCTCAGTAGGCAGTTAAGTGCTAATATACATGAATGCGGAATCATATTACGACAACCCCGAGATCTCCACCTCGCGCTGGGAACGCGCTGGTGGATTAGCCCAGTAACTTAAAGCTGAGGTTCCATTATAAGTACTCAGGATTTTAGGAAAGAAAGAAAAAACCCCTTCCTAAGTTGCAAATAAATGATTTGTGTACTGTGTTTAGTATGTTTGACATGATTGACAGCACATTGTTCTTAATTGCAAAAGGTGTGAATGCCAATTATGTTTGATCAAATGGCACTTTACAGCTCTCCGGGATCTATATAAAGGACAGCCTATGCTGCATTTCTTGGTCATTCTCTTAGTGTCTCTCCTAGAGTGAAGACCTATGTGTGCACATTCCCAATACAAATGACTCATGCTGTTCCTATGACTTTTGGCTGAAGACTGAAGAATGAACTACCCCCTCTCCCCTTATATATGGGCCCAGAAGGGGTGGAAGCTAAGCTTTAATTTAAATATACAAATCATTAATACCTTGGTAAGACAGAGCAGAGAATCCTAAAACGTTTCCTGATAGGGAATCAACAACAACAACGCAATGCTATTGACCTCAAAGTTATATATTCCTTTCGTTCAGCAAAGTACTCAGTTTAAACCTGTCTCTCGTAAAGATTTTCTTGCGACCAATTTGTAAGAAATCCTATTATCACGTCTTTTCATTTTCCTTCCTTTATTGTAATAGTGTATTCTTAGGTTATGTCATGTACTCCATTTACCGAAAGAAATATATTAGGAAAATAAACAGCATGGTGATAAGAAGTGTATAAAGAAGGCATATAATGTTCATTCAGCTGATGAAAAAATGTCCGTGCATGTTTGCTTAAACTGTCTTGTTGACAGTTTCGTGCTCATGAAAACTTAATTTTTAGGGGGGCAAAAGCTAATGCTATTGTTGTTGAGCGTAAGGGCAAAGCATGAAATTACGTAGTTCCAAAAGGTTTTTGTCTGCTTTTTGTTTGTTTGTTTGTCTGTTGTTATTTTTGGGAGGCGGGGGCGTGGGTTAGCTGCTTGTATTTGATGGCAATGAAGTTCTGTGTTGATTTACTTCAGAAGTGGCAAGGGTTGCCATCAGACACTGGAATACAAATGAAATTATTTTCAGAAAACTACCTCAATTTACTGTCCAATTTGCATCATCATCATCATTGCTACATCTTAAACGATGTTCCATTACGTCTTATTTTGGATCCATGATGCTCATAGTGATATCGGTCTCATACATCTCCATACAAAAGATAAATTGTCTGTTCGTCTCCTTTATATCGGAGCTTTAAACATAAAGGAACAGTGTTTTGGCATCGTGGCTATTGATTGTGCATGGAGAGGATCTCATTCATGTGTATTAGTTATGGTTACTGTTTCTGTAATGATCCATTTGCGGAATCACAAACCACTGACGCTAGTTGAATGTGATTGATTTGCCATGTCTGTCTCGACGATACAAGCGACTTTATTGTCGCCTTTGCCAATAGTGTAGGAGTGTATGAGTGTACACTTTGAAGGGCGTGTCTTGTAATGGTCAAATGGCCTGGGCGTCTTTTCGTCTGGTACACTTTGATAGAATGGTGCTAATGTGGGCAATGGAAGCCGCAACAATAAATGATCTACTCTAAAAAACCAGTATATATATTTGTTCAAGAGTGGGCTATCACAAAAACTAACAAACAAACAGACAAAAGAGCTGGAACTGATTCACGTTTCTTGCCCATTCGTATTGTAATCGTTTCATTTATTTCGTGCGTATGTAGATCTCTGTGATGTAAATAAAATAGAAAGGCAAATCGACTTTTGTCGCACCAGGGTATCGTTACAAACGTATGCTGAAGTCAGTAATAATCAGTCAGTCTGTCGATGACTGAAGTAAACCAAATCTTAAGAAATAGGCTCCAAATAAGCTACAAGATGCTCTCAAAGTCGGAACTAGTAAGGACTGAGACACGCTGCTGGCTATGTGATAGTAATCTGACAGGTTATAGTGTGACAGGAAATTAGAAAATCTAGTACATGCAACAATAAGATTACGTGATGTCATTGTGATATTCGGGTTCAGACGGAAAAAGTGTATTTAACTGAGACATTAACAAATGATTAGGGACCTTTAACAAAGGATTCTAGGTGATAAAAAAGTTTAAATGCATTAAGGAAAGAAGGATACAATGTTAGCGGAAATACACTTTCTGATTTGCCTAGATAATGCCAGAAAAATTAAGAAATTATTGAGGAAACTATCAAAAATAAAGGTAAAATGTGTCTTTTTATGTAAAATTCAGTGGAGGTCCGTATGGAAACGGAAAAAATTCTCTTCCAGTTGTCATTAGTGTAAAGTCATTTACAATATCACTCGTCATGAATTCTTGTTTGTTACGGTTTAACATTAGTTCTGCAGGAGGCAATTGAAACCTTGTATCCACAGAAACCTTAATTAATTGTCTGCTGTCGGCATTTGTTGAAGAATGCTCAGCGAGATTACGACATGACATTACTAGAGTGAAAGTATCCGCCTCAAGTTACAGTATCAATGTTTTGTATCATATTTGAGTTACCCACAGTTATCACAGAAGAAGATACTTAGAAATAAGTAATAAGATCAATTTTAACACATGCAAGCATACAAACATAAACAACAAAGGAATAAGAGACAAGTGACCCATTAAACTGTCCGAGGGTGAATCAACTAGTTCATTGACGGTTATCAAAACTAACACCCAGATTGCATGAGCTTTGTAAACATAAGAATGTTTTGTATTAATCAAATCCTACAATTAATCAAATATCCCACACAATTCGCAGGTGAGCAATGGGCTATTTTTGTTGAGATCTTATCCAAGGGAAATACTGCAGAAGTATATATGGTACGTAAATTTCCATCTATATATAGATATTGCCATTCCTCAAGCTAGGACTGAGAGTAAATAAAAGTCATTTTGTTATTTTGTTGACCTATTTAGTTACCTTGCCCGGGTCTTTTTGTTCCAATTTGTCCAATGGATCTGCAGGCAATAATTTTGAGGTAACTTCGTTACTGGAACAGCTCTGCTTTAAGGTCCAAGTGATTGAGTACCATTAGGTCCCCGCCATTAGACATTACATTCCTTCGTAGCCGTAAGTCTATATTTGTGGAATACGGATCAAGGTAGTACATCGTGTGTGCCGATGTTAAGCGTAATATCATAATTACAATGAAGGAATGACGTGTAAAGGTTATAAGAACATAAGGCACAAGAACAAGGTTTTAAAAAGGAAACAGTGTGTGCCTAAGTATGTGTACATACTCAATACTGGAAAGATCCATTACACCCCAACATTTAAGTCAAATAAGACGTCAATTCAAACAATGTTTCATTCAAGGTGCTGTCCCTGCTGGCCATCTCATTTCTTCCCACGAGTGTATTTTGTAAGTAAAGCACCGTCTAGAAAATGAGAGAATGAGTTATCTATGGTGAATTTGTCTCCATAAAATGAGTACAATACCGCCCTTCGGTGCTGTGTTTAGGCTGAAATTCAATACTGGTGGATTATCTGTGCTGAGGTATGGAAGCTTTCATCTCTGCTGGGAAGTAATGGGATATCACTAGGTTCGTAATACTTGAAGTAAAGATCGTCAGTACATTTTGTATATTTCGCTTTGCTGTCGTTTTGGTCTTCCAGATGTACCAAGTGACCAGTGTTGTAATACCATGTCAACCATGAACAGTGTATATTCAGCAGAGAAGGAACAGATTTAGCTTAGTTTTCTTTAATCTATCGCAGCTATTAGAGCCACTCGTTTTAGCTGTGTATTTCGGTGTACGTCACAACAAAGTAATTGGGCTTCTAAACATAATACAGTCTATGTCTGCTTCATCGAATCCTTGTGTGTATTGCATGCATCTCTTTGTCTTTTCTCGAGGGAATAGACTGGATCTTTGTCCAAGTAGGAAAATGTTTTGTGAAATTTGCCCCATTGATGACCATTGAGAGGTGAAATTAGATTTGGGCGGGCATTTATTATCACAAAGCCTGCAAGGAAGCTCTTCACTTTGATAGATGTCATCATAAATGCTGCTGCGTTAAAATAGGATAAGAAGGGAGGCAGACTAAAATAGAACGCCTTGCTTTTAACATACATTGCCCCTGTTATGTTGTGTCAATTTATTATTCGCATCACAAGTTTCCTTTCTCAATGTTCAAGTCACCTCTCGGTTAATTTATTAGCACATGGAAAATGACTCTTGATTCAAATGGACTTAGTATATAACTGGTTTCTATCATAATGAGTTTACACAATAACTGTAACCGTACTTTATGGTAAACTCTTACCTTGCGAATGTCCACTGTATTGCGTGACAAACTAACCAACACATCCATGTAAACCCAAACTAATAATGCTAATGTTTCTTCTCAAACTGATTCCAATCGTGTCAAGTGTTCCAACAGGTTAAGTAGGGCTGTGGCAAGACCCTCTTTTGTAAATTTGTCGGAGATTTCCTTTTTTGTGACAATTTACATTGTTGGTAAAGAAACCGAAACATTGACTTAGTTGTGTATAATTGATGAGAACAGCACAGATGGGGTTGGTCGTGTTCAGAATGGGAGCTTGCTTGATACCTCACAAAAAAGGTGTAATCTTCTGAGGGCAGATGATATTAGTTACATAAAGAGGACATTCATCGTAGGAAGGTGAGACAAGTTGTCAGTTTATTCAATTAGTGGCTATTATGTTCAGTAGCTTTGTCTCCTGGTAACTTTCCAATAAGAAAAATCCTCGAGACCATTTCATTATTCCTAGAATGATTTACATTTCATCCGACTATCAAGCTGTGAAAGGAATGAAATTGCAAACAATTGTGCGCAGTATTAACCAGCAATACAGGGTGATATCCAGCTGATTGTATACAATAGAGAAATGTCACGTCACACGGGGGGTTCTTCATTTCCTATTGGAAATACACATTGGAAACTCAGATTACCCACACAGAGACATGGGGAAATGTGTGATTGAGACGCAGACAAAAGTACCTTAAGAGTAGACAAGGCAAACAGATGCGATTGTTCGTCAAGAGAAAGCGGTGTGTTTCAGGTTAACACAGAGACGAAATGAAGTAAATGGCATGGATACGGAATTATTTACGACTTTAATGGAATTAATGCAAATAGAAAAACCATTCGGGCAAAAACAGGCGTAAGTCACGACAGAAATTGGCAAGTGCGAAACTTCAGCCGAGCTCGTTGTACAAGTTTGACTTTTTGATATTTTAACTGACACTTTTAATCGTCGAGAATATAAAATATATATTGGATGACATTTCAGAGCAGTTTTATAAAGTACACGAACAACTTTTGTCATACGTAATTCTATTGGGATGTTTACGAAGGACAAAACGAGTCTTCAACCATCAAAAAGAAAATATTCTGTCTAACCAAGTAATAGATGTACAGCGCTCTCTGGATATATCATAATGACGTTTTATGTCTTATTTGGCGGACAATTTTAGTAGAAGACCTGAAATCATAGGGGTCTTTACAGACAAAGGGATTACACGCACTGAGGAATATGTTATTATGTTGAGTCTGTTTGTTGGTCGCTGAGAGATAAAATTCAATTTGCTGGTGAATTTGTTTTCGGCGGTTGGTATTGGGACTGAAGGATTTAAAACACAAACAACATGGGAATAAACGCAGTGATGGATGAGAGGCAAAGTGAAGTTCTTACTTTGGTAAACGCTTTTCTTACTTTGCGTCTTTAGAAGGAAAGGCGATTGTTACGCTTACATTCGGTAATGTGGACGGTCGGAATAGGTGTCTTATGAGCCTGTCTAGGCAGCCTCCAATACTGTATATTGTAACTAGCGGCAACGAACTCAATCAAATCCATTTCACGGATGTTTTCACTAAATACATTGCCTAAAATAGTTTTATATTTGAAATGCAGTGTTTCGTTTTCGTGTTTCGTTGCCTTTGGGGCTTTCAAAGATCTTGCAAAAAGTGAAATAATGAATTGTGTTCGTTAGTTGCAGCTTTATAACACGTAGAGTAATCTGAACACGCGTACTAATAGAGCAAGTGTACAATGTTTCATGGATGAAACTTGTTAAAAATAAGCCAACAGTTGGCGTGAAATTCTGAAATAACTACTGTACACGCATAGCCTTAATGTGTGAGTAGTCACTGAAGCAAGTCAATTAGGTAATGTTCCCATGTTTAGGAAGCTGTCATTGGTCTTATGTAAGCAACAGAAGAGGGTCGCCAGCTACCTGTTTTATAGTTGACTAACTTGCACAGTAAACAAAAATATGAACAAATGATTAGGCCGCGAAATAGAACAAACCTAAGACTGTACAAACACACGAGATGCGGCATGTTGCAGTTTAAATAATTTTACCCAAATAACGGATTGACGGATCGGTGTAAAATGCTCCTTTTTATCCTACAGTAATGGTCCTTTGTTACACTAATATTTTGGTAATTGTTAAACAACATGTTGCTGCAGATGTGGAATTTTGTCTGTTACCTTTGTGCACTGCTGTTGGTAAACAAACCATCCCACTGAGTGCACCGCAGTTTTCCCTCTCATCTGCGCAACAACAGGCTTCCTAATGTTTCCTCTTGTCGTAAAGTAGCAAAGACTCAGCATCAATCACCTTTTATCTGGAATTTCGTTTTTGCCGAAATGAAATTGAACTGTATTCTTCATGTATTTTTACGAATAAAATGTTTATCTTCTAAATCTTTCAGTTAACGACATTTTGATACTTGCGTTTTTCGTGTTGAATTATTTGCTCAAAGAGCATTTGCAATAAAATAAATCAAATATTCGCTGTTCTATTAATGGGCACCTTATGTTTCTTCTTGCAGATGTCTGGTCAGAAATACAAAAGAACCAACTTTGACGATGATGAGAACACATCGACGGCCGGCACACCCCCCGGGGTGACGTATGATCCTGCTTTAGCTTTCAAGGTAAGAGATTTTCCTGGAAACATTAAGTCTGTGTTTACGTGCAGGGACAGACTCTACAATTACAACATTGCACAAAGGTTTTACTCCAAAAAGTTTTGAAGTTCGGTCGTAGGCCCCGCAGTAATGAGTAGAATTGTTGGAACATAAAATAAAAGCCATAAACTCTAGAACGATCCCAGTGGCCCAGACCACCTGCCACACATGACCAAATATTGTAGAACTATAAAAATAGTTTTAATCCATTCAATTTATTACCATAAATAATGCCCCCACATACAGGTGGTTGGTGTTTGTAATTTTCTGTTGCTGCAACAGAGTTGTAGCTAGGTAATTCACTGCAAAAAGTAATGCTAAGTTATGGGGTATATTGTGTGGGGTATAAGGTGCATCAATAGAACAATTGAACAAAGATTAATTAGGCACACCACGAGGAGAATTCATGCAATACAACGTTGTAGCACAGTGTAGTTTACACTCTCTTGTTTCTTTGATATCACAGGCTGGGGCCTCATTCTGGCAGAGGCGGACGGGATTGGAGCGCATATTGCTGATATTCCTGGTGATACTGTCACTTATCGTGGTTATTCTCGCTTGTGTGCTGGGTGCCAAAACCTCGCCTCCACCGAGCCCCGTATTCACAGGTCATTCTGCTGGACAATATATTGATAATGACGATGACGAACAAGAGGAAGAGAAGGAGAAAGAACTTGGTTGGCTTTTGTGTTCCAAACCAGTAAAAGCATGCTTTGGTGTTGTTCGTGAACCCTAGTCAACTAGCCATTGTTTTGAAAATGGACTATAATCTGCTTTTGAAATAGTCTGTGAGCTCCTGTAGCTGTCAGATGGTAGTTTAGTGTCAAATGACTCCATATCACTTAATGGCCAGTTTGCATATTCATAAAGAGAGATTCAGCATAAAAGAAACTAATGTCATAATTTGCGGTCCTGTTAGTACTGTTTGTTTCATTCAACTGTGTTTCATTCCAGAAATCTGTTTGACACCTCACTGTGTTACGACAGCGAGTTCAGTGATCACTGCTATGGACGATACGGTGAATGCATGTGATGATTTCTACCAGTATGCATGTGGTGGATGGATCAAGTCACATCCTATACCCTCAGGACAGTCGCGCTGGGGAACGTTTGGCGTGATGTGGAAAGAGAATCAACTTGTCATGAAAAATGCACTTGGTAGGTTTTTAATTGATTCCGTGTGACCAATCTCACCAAGTCACACACCAACATGATAGGTTGTGATAAAGCATAGTGAATTTTTGTGTCGCTTCCTGAACAATATTACTTGTTTCGAAATTATATGGACAGGAGTTACTTTGTAAGGTTTAAAGAAACAAATTTAAAGGCGATATTAATAGTGATGACACGTTTTATTACAGAACAACCACTTAACACCAGTTCGAGTGAAGCAGAAAATAAAGCTCGAAATTACTACAAATCTTGTATGGATGAAGATAAAATTATAGAGAAACTTGGTGATAAACCTCTGCAAGACTTGCTGAAAGAAATGGGAGGATGGAATATCAGCACAAGGTACATGTGTGGCCCAAATTTTATATTTCCAGGTTACGTGTACGGTTGTACCAGTTCACTAACCAGAAAAAGTGATAAATTTGTAATAATTCAGTCAACTCGTCTCAAAATGAAGGTTTAAGTGCAGGTCCTTTTCATAATATTAAATAACATACGAATGCCTTCTTTGGTAAAAAGTTATTTAACTATTTGTTATTTCATGAACACAGATCTGGAGCTTGGAATCCTGCAGATTTCAATTTTCAGACTCAGTTGCATAAACTGCACGGTTTGGGTCTGTCAGTTTTCTTTAATGCCTGGGTGGGTGAGGATGAGAAAAATGTCAACCAGACAATATTACAGGTACATGCACACAGGTCATTGTGACTGATCATCAGTGTTAATTTGATAGAATTGTTAACGAATGTCGAAAGTTTCTGTGTCGCATCAAATTAGTTTTAACTAACTAAATGTTATTTATTATGTATTTCAGTTTGACCAGGACGGCCTTGGATTAGTAAGAGATCAGTACTTGAATAAAAGTATACGGGATGATAAGGTATTTTTCTTACTTTAGATCGTCGTAAGGTTAAATATTAAATATCTACACAGTTGGTAATTATTCAGTTTTTGTAAACTTAAAGAAAACTGAAATTGAAAGTGGAAACAGAAGTAAACAACATCATTGTGGTACGTTATCATCTTTCAGACATTATCAGGATACTTGAAGTTTATGGTGGACCTGGGAGAATTGTTGGGAGGCGATAGAAACGAAACAGAAGAGCAGATGTACAAAGTGATAGAATTTGAACAGAAAATTGCAAATGTAAGGAGTTACATGCATTATGCTTGATATATAATAATCATTGTTTGAGAATGATGGTATATACATTAATTCGAAAGTTTAGTGGTATTAAACTCTCTGGTTATGAAACTGCCAGCACGTTTTATCTCAAGTGAGAGATGAATTATGTGTATTTGACTAAGATACGAAAACTGAAAGTACATTTACATAAAAAAGCCCCATTTATTCAAAGCTGTGATGGAGCTCTCATAGCTTCTAGTATAATGAAGTCATTGACTTCTTTGTTGTATGCTGAGCTAACAGATAGGTTATCTGTTTCTCTTGAATTTGATCCATGAAGTTATGAAAAATAAAATGTGCTATATTGATACATGTATTTGACATAAATATGAAATGTGTATTTGTAGATAACAGTACCACAGGAGGATCGAAGAGATGATATGAAACTCTATCATAAAATGAAGTTGTCGGATATACAAAAGAAAGCACCTTTTGTAAGTAATGCAAGGTGTTTAATGCGTCAGATTTCAAATTTATTGCTGCTGGAAATTGAATATTATGATTTGTAGTAGTTACAGATTGATGCAATGTCAGGCATTGCAGATAATTGTATTAGGATAAAATTGGTACTTTGCAGTCTTTAATCTCAATCAAATATGCCACAAGTTTGGCCCATTTAGCATAATTGCCAGAGGCAATTTTTGGCTCATTTGGCATAAAATGAGCCTGTAAAATCTTGAATTGTCCCTCGCCGTTGTTGTTGTTGGCATTGTCATTTGTGCACAGCTACCCTGAGCACACTATTAAACATAGAGACTTTATACATGCTCATGTATGCACCTATGTCCTATCTCAAAGCCTGGCAAAAATTTTGTTGCTGTGACCATTATTTTTAAATTGGTAGCCACATTTGGTTTTTGTCTTTGAACTTTAATCCTGGGCATGCCATTGATGATAGATATTTCATATTTGATAACCTGCCAGTCCTCTTTATTTCCTGTAAGATTTATATTGATTCTAGTTTTTTTTGCAGTTTAGTAGCCATGTTTGTGTTGTTTTATAGATAATATATTTGGAATTTGATTTCTTTATTTGTATCCATGTGATATTGTAACCAATGTTGTCTTAATTTTTTGATAATGCCAAATGAGCTCGGGTCCATCTGGACCTATTTTGTCTGGCCATTTTGCTCATGCTCATATGTACAGGTATAATTGGCCTTTCGTTTAGAAGTAATTCATTAAATTGGTAGGAAATTTTGAAAAATTACTTCTATAATTCACCTTATATTATTGGCATGTAAGACATGTACCTTTTTGTAGATCAACTGGGTCAATTATGTAAACAACTTAATGAGCAAACGGACCAAACTTCTCAGTGTTGAATCTGATGAAGAGGTGGTTATTTATGCACCCGAGTTCCTGGGAAATATATCAGACCTTGTTAAAGAAATGGAACAAACTGATGAAGGCAAAAAGTAAGTTCATTTTTGTTAGACGTATCGGACGGGAGAAATTTCTTTGGAAGGGTAGCGAAATGTTAGACATAGGACAACTGCTTTAACCCCATACCTACCGAAAGCAGTTTGTATTTCTAGGTGAATTCATCTCAATCCGATAGATGTATTACTTGCGTGAAGTAAGTACTTTTCGACAGTATCACA
>JBCAUI010141093.1:0-18091 GCA_038406195.1 Haplosyllis anthogorgicola
TTTGTATCCATGTAATATTGTAACCTATTTGTTGTCTTAGGTTATGATAATGCCAAATGAGCTCAGGTCCATCTGGATCTATTTTTATGACCTACAATCATTTATAAATGCGTTATATTGGCTTAATAAGGTATTTATTTTCAGTAATTTTGATTTGGACGAACGTGAATCATAAACAAACTGAGACTTGCCCCTATTTACCTTATAGCTTTTTGAAATTTTTTTGCACAACGTTGTGAGAAATAAATCAAACTTAAAAATTCAAAAGTGAAACTCCATAGGGACCAATGTTAATGGTCTTCCTTTACCCTCTGATTACTCAGAATCTGTTCTTAGTTGAACAGTAATATAATCAATTCCCTTTATTACCGTTTTATGCCAGACTTTGCTATACTACTTGTCTAAATCCTGTATGGGTTTCATTCTACTTTCAGAAGGCAACAGGGGCGGAGGGAGGTGACGATGAGGAGGAACCAGTCGGCTGGAGCTCGCGCACAGAGGATCCAAACAAACGGCGGTTGGACGGTAGTGATGCACAGGAGGTGGCCGCAGAAAGGGGTGGTGTGCGCACGCGCGGAGGGGTGCGAACCCGTGGGGGAGCTATCAGCGCAAGACAATTCATCAGGATGCACCAGGAACAGCAAGATGAAGAGTATGCAGCGGAAGAGCCTGCAGATGGAGGGGAGGAAGAGATGGAGGAACAGGGAGAGGGAATGGAACAGCCAGCAGAGGGAGAGGAGGTCGAGATGGAGATGATTATAACACAGAACGACGCTGGGGAGCTTGTGGAGGGAGTTGAAGTAATACCCCAGGACGGTCAGGAGGTACACATCACAGAACAGCATCATGGGGAGTATGAGGAACAGCCACCCGTGTTAGAGACGCAGGTCGTTGAGTACGTGCAGGGGGAGGTGATAGAAGAGGTGGAGGGAGAGATAGTGCAGCAACCAGAGGGTGGGGTGGCACACCCTCACCTGGAGGGGTCAGGCTTGATGCCCCCGGCACCTCAGGCTGTAGCTGTCGCCGGAAACGGAGAACAGGAAATGGAGGAGATCGAGTCTTACGTCACAGCGGCACATGCCCTGCAGAAACTGAGTCAAGTAGCCGTGGAGGAGGGGGAAGAGGTCATACCACAGCTGCACCCAGAGGAGGGGGAGCAGGTCGTCCAGCAGGAAAGGGAGCAGGTCGTGGGGAACGGTGAGGAGACGCAACAGCAGGAAGAGTTCACTTCAGAACAGCAAGGAGTAGAACAGGTCATCCAGGAGGAATCAGGGGACGCAGTGGTGCAGAGCTAGTAGGGCCACCTGGTGGTGAGAGAACCGAACAGCAACGCTTCTTCACTTGATACTAATTGATGTTTCACCACGCATGCGTCATGTTACTCGAGTCAAAACGAACTTCAAATGAGTGAAAAACTCGAGAAAACTAAAGATATTGGATTTATTTTGAACTAATCACGAAACACAAATATTATTGGACGGAATTACATTACTTTTCAGAATAATTTTCTGAATAATTTTCTTTTTTTTTTTAAAAAAAAGGAAACCTAGAAAATCCTAAATTTGGAAGAGTTGCCAAGCCACCATTGAGTTGATCAGGTGATATTTTGCTATTGAGACAAAAAGAGTCAAGCTGAGAGTCGACAATGTGATACAAAGTTTATCCCTCTCGTGTGATCATTCTTGTACGAACATGCCAAGGCAGCAATCTACCTGAAGGGAAAATCAACATGGTTAACACAAGCCAAAAGAGTAGAGCTTGGTCATTGCATCATTAACAAAATACAACTAAGCCACCCTGTTAATGGACAGCAGGAGTCGCTCTTATTTTGCTTTGATATTTGGCTGGTCATGTAAAGAAGGAACCACGTGCCATTATGTTGTTATTACTTGCAGCACAGTTTTATAAACTCGGAGCCGAAGAATAAATGAGCAAACCGAACGTCACTTGTGGTTTCTATGGTAATAAATGTGCACAAAACGAGCATAAATCCTCGGTTACCATGGCTCTCGGTTTACAAAAGGGTGCTGGAAGTTGTCCACCTTATCTACCCAAGAAAGAAGTTGCGCCTTTATGAATAGTTGACTCAATAAGTTCGTAGATAGTGATTTCATGCCGCGCATTGTGTCATTGTGTAAATAGACAATTTCCGTACAACGTGTACACCTGTACATTACGTTAACGAGGTGCAAGTTACACGTTTTTACGAGAGTGCACGATGAAAATATGAATATTTTTTGTCTGAAATGCTGCGTATTTGAGGGGTGTACGTGTATCATACAAGCACCATTTTGTTATGCTCGCCATACACTGTAGAACCTGTCTTGAGTGGCACTAAACTTTCCCTTCCAAAAGTGTCGTAAAAGGCATGGTGTCGCCCAAGACAGGGTCATTTAAGGTTGCCGTCTACAAGAGGCCACGCGGTATGACATCACTCATTGACCACTTTTATTGTTTCCAAGTGTACCCCCATACAGTTATGATCTTGCCTCCCCATATAAGGCAAACAAGGTGAGAAAAGTTAGTGAGCCATGACTCTTTAGGGCATGTTTTCAGATGGGGGATGACTGAGGTTTATTTATAATCAGACAAGTTATTAATTTAAGATCATTGGGAAACTGTTTCATGCTTATATTGTGTTGTAAAAGTGTTGAAATATTAAGATCTATCATGTGTCAAAGTTTGACAAAATTTTACCACCTCCATGGCAAGGTAACAGACATTTTCCATTGATCTCAATGTTGTTGGTGATCATCTTCTGCATTGGATTACTCACAATCTTGCTAGTGGATCATGCTGTAACTTTACATATTTTATCCTCATATTCTCCTTCACAAACAGTGAAATATCTAAGTAGTCAATCGGCCACTTGTAGACAGCAACCTTAAACATGTTTTAACAGCTTTATATACAGTGTTCGTAAAAATGATGTCGTTCAAGACGAATTCTACGGTAAGAGATGATGCTTATTCTATTCTGTCTACAAGTTACAATGGTGCAAATGATGCCAGTAAATATGTAAGATTTTAACAAGTTTAATCAAATATTAGGCTTGTGCGTCACAACGGCAATGTGCGGTATTTGAAGTGACGTAAAAACGTGACGTGGCATAATGTGACGTAAAAACGTGAAACTTGACGTCGCGTTGTTTCATTTCGCATACAACGTTGCTTTCCATGGTTACCATGGATTTATGTGTAAATAGATGAGCGAGCGAGAAAATTGTTGAATAAAAAGACATGATATTTTTACATTTTAAGTAGCGACGTAAGATTATTTGCTATGAATGTTATTTTTGGGGTAAAACCAAGTTTTGAACAAGATTTGAGCGGCCAAGTTGCTGTACTGTGGAAAAGACTGGTTTGTGAGTTGGCCGCCCAAAGGAGGTCTCACTGTATTTTTGGGATGTCCGCACAAAGGAGGTCTCGCTGTATTTTTGGGATGTCCGCCCAAAGGAGGTCTCACTGTATTTTTTGAGCAAATTTCCTTCAACGCAGATGCCGGTATAAGTTTTCATCAAATCAAAAGATTTTAAGATTTTGCAGGCCCTGGTTTGATTTATGGTCACCAATGACAGGTTTAACTGAAAATTTTGATGAAAACAATTTCTTCGAAGTTTTCCGTGTTCAAGTGAGCAAGCATGTAAATCTTCCTGGTTTGAAAGCCCACGGGCAGAGCCATCTCAAGGCCGAAACAGGGGTACCAGTCGCCCGAATAAAATGGACCTTGGTCTCTTCAAAAAAAAAAAAATATCAAGGAACAGCATTTGCCCTGTCCTGGTGTAGTTTGTGTGATGTTGGGCTGACTGTGTGGCGGTAGATATAAACCAGGGTGTAAGAGGTCCGTGAATCCATCACAAGTTGGTGAGTCGTGTAGGATCATACGGTGATAGACCGGCGCATGTGATGGAGTGTTACACAGTACAGCACGTCTACAACAATGTCATGCCAACAGATTAGTTTGTTCAATGTGAAATTTTTTCATGAAACTTTGTTCATGTGAACGTAGAAGGGATTTTGCATTATAATGATTCGCCTATTGAGTTGCACTCAGCAAGTCTTTGAGTTTTGGTCGGAAATTCCACATTTGATGAAATATCCAAGAATTATTCACGAAATTCTTTAAGCTTAATTTTGTAAAACGAATTTGTGAGACGAAACTTTGTTGACTTGACTGTTCAAACTAGATAGTTTATCACTTGTGCCTTTCAGTTGCTCAGTGAGTCATTGAGTTTTGGTCGGAAATTCTGAATTTGATTTCAATATCTGAAGCCGAAAGTGTCTGACAATAATGTGTCGGTAAAGTATCATGTTGTAGGATTTTGGAAAGAAACGTAATGATATTAACGTTGAAGGGAATGTTGTCATCGCGCGTGGGTTGAGTTCTGAGTAATTTTGCCGAAATTCCCCCTTTGATGAAATTTCGAACAATTCTAAATTACTAAATGCTTTGTTGCTAAATTATTTAGATGAATTTTACAAAATAAAAGGAAATTTTGTAAATGTGACTGTTGAAGGAAATTTGTTATTGTTATCAATTTGCACTTTTTGTTTTTGTTTGTAAATGTAAAAATCACTTTTTTTGTTAAGAATTGAATGCGCAGTTATAGTTGTTTTGAGCGGCACCCGTGCTTGTTAAGACTAAAATGCCGTAAAAGGCAGGAATGTTACACAAAATAGGCAAAATTAACGTAAATGTTGAGGTTTTATTTTACAACAAGCTACCGTAAAATACTAATACGAAATATAATGTCGCATGTAAATACATGTATTTCTAATTCACAATGATCAAAGTAGTTTTATGTGCAACAGATTCAACGAGTTACTGTAACATACATGCTACACACACTGAAAATGACTCATTTAGGCCAGACTTGTTATTTGTTGGATAATGTTTCAATGAAGGAAATTTTGAGAGCGGCGACCGGAAAATAATTGACTTTGCTGTGTATTTGAGTATAGCAAAACCTGCTGGGAACCCAACGGGAAACTCTCACCCTATGTTACGTCGCACTATGTTAGGTTACGTTACGTTACGCTACCTTGCGTCACGTCACGTCACTATCTACGTCATCACTTTCTGTGTTGACTGAGCACCGTGGCCCGGCTTAGTAAGAAGATTTTTGATTTAAATTCATGAAGTTGACGCACTTTTTTTTTGCAAATGATATCCGACAAGGTGACAGAAAGTTACAATTTTGTGTGATTTGGACTCTGATTCAATTTTGTTTTGTTTTTACAATTCTTCATTTTTGGGAGCGGCGGGAAACGTAATCCAACAAATAAAAATAGTCTGGCCTTGGCGTGTATAATAATCAGATGTAAATAAATCGCTTCTTCAATAAATCTGAGAAAACGCAGAAAGTTTTGTTTTGTGTTTATTTCTAATTTGTAGGAATAAAGCAAATGCGCAAAGGTCTCAATGTATGTGTTCATATTGCCACATACGCCCTCTGGTTGTGGGAAGTCCCAGTGTGAAAATATTTCCATCTTCCGCTGAGTGAAAAACTTGACAATTTGATATAAATTCGTCAGATTTGTACAGTTGCGACATAACGGTGTTGACAGAGATCACCGAGACATTCACTTGAGGTCCTATTTTTCTGCTGATACTGCAGAATCACAATATGAAGATACATATTTCATAATTGTCTATAGATTGAAATTGGATAGGACAGTAAACAAGACTGACAAAACTGACATCAATTTACCTCACTTTCCACTTTACTACGCCAAGAAGTACATGTACAGCTCGTATACATAAACTTTAACTCACCACCCATAACGCAACACTTAAACTTTAATACAACTAATTCCAAGAAACTGGGACTTTGTGAGTGCTTTAATGCATCCAATGCCAAGAAATGGATGCATTAAAGGTGTTGTTTCCTAACGCTGCCAGACCAGCGTTAGGAAATAACACAACGCAACGATGTTGCGTTAAAGGATGGGCGTTAAGTTTATGACAACGGGCTGATAGGACGAACACGTGCTGCCGTCGTCACCTTCTGTACGTTGTACGTTGTGGCGTCAAAACACAATCAGTGTCGTCACATTCGATAGACCAGGCAGATGTAAAAATACTGGCCAACTCGTTACATTCATGTTGGTTTTGGTCAGAAACTGATTATGATGTTCAATATGTGGTAAAATAAAGAATCTTTAGAACTGTTTTGGAAGAAGTGTTATTTTTAATAGTTTTTAATAGTTTTTCGCTCGATTGGCGGTTTACATGTATTAGAAGATGTGGGAGTAATTGGTTTCAGTGTTGCAAGGTACGCATTACACACGTTCGTTTTTTATTTTATACATAGTCGGGGGCGTCTCAAAAACTGTCCAGCAATTGGAGGGGGAGGGGGAGGATTAAAAAAACTCAAACTGGTCATATTTCTTGCAGAATTTTGAATGAGAAGTTATGAAAATTGTAATTTTATTGAAAGGATAAAACAGAAATACTTGGTTGTGGACAATTTTGAAATGCCCCTTAAGTGTTTTTTTTTCAATTTATGTTGGAAATTGCAACTTCGCAAAATATCAGACACATCTTCTAAAACATACACATATATGTGAAGTGACGTAAAACGTGTAACTTTACCTCACTCATTACAAACTTTAACTGTTTTTTATTGGTTGTTACAGATAGAACTGATCGAAACTTTGGACGACAGGATCAGGACCCGACCAGCGATAATACCGCTACCTCCACCGACACGCGGACCAGCAACACCACGACACGGAACCACCACCACGATGCAAGCCAAACCCGGACAGAGCCCCCAGCCCATCATCATCGTGCCGCAACCCAAGCCACGCAACACTATGGTCAGAAGTAACGGTCACCGAGGCCTCCAACCACTGCATATTTCGATCCCAGTGCCAATACAGGTAAAAATTCTTACAAGCTTAATGACATAGTTTGCAGTACATATTCATTGGCTAATAGATATTCCTGCGTAAAGGTTAAATGTGCCGTAATACAGCTTAAGGTTTATATGTGATGCCACATCTTATTTGATCAAAATAAAGCACATGACCAAATTGACGTGCGCCCGATTTATTATCAAGCATTAAGTTTATATACTTCACATAATGTCCCTTCCTGGACCGATAAATTATGTTTTATTGGTGACATACTGCAAATTTAGTGTATATGAGCAGTAGCCAAACAGTGCTTATAGTGGGTATTTAAATATGGAGCGCATCCAAATTAAGTCATCCGCACTTGCGCTTTATTTTGATGAAATACAGTGGTTACAGTCACAGTTAATTATTTACATAGTTTTCCTTTATTTATAAGTCCTTTAATCAATCCTTGTTATTTAAATAATGTGTGCATCCCAAATTAAGTCATCCGTGCATGTGCTTTAGTTTGATCAAATATGGTATCACAGTTGATAAAACACTTTTCCATTATTCATTTGTCCTTATATCAATCTTCAGGCCGTGCATATTGAGCAGCTCTTCACGGATTTAGAAGCGGACATGATAGTGGACCACATGCGGCACTTCTTTGAGATCGGCTGGGGACTGATCAACACGACGACGCCCATCAGCCTGATCGGCAGCAACTACGCCAACTACCTGAAGAAGACGGGTTCCACGACGCCACACGTGCCGCTTTACGCCAAGTGGTACCGCGACCTCAAGCTGCACAAACCCGAGATCAACAAGTACGAGATCCGGCAGAAGAGCGCCGCGAGCGCCAAGGACGATCCCGACGACATCGGACAGATCGTCTCCACCGACCAGATCTCTCTGTGAGTACCTTTAGCTGTCTGTCTGTACGATATACGTCTCCACCTACCAGATCTCTGTGAGTGGACTTTGTTGCTGTTTTTTGTGAACCAAGGTCTGTTTTATATGGCCACTAGTACCCAGTGTTTCAGACTTCGTGATTCTGGCCATGGGATTCACCCAGTGGTTATCTTGACCTTGCTGTAGGTTACACATTTGCCTCACACCAAGTCAAACAGATGGTGCCACTGTCCTTATAAAATGCATTAAAAAATTTAAAAACCAGTTTTACACCATCCTGAATATGTACAGTTAAAGTAGAGACTTATAAGTTACCTCCACATTTGCATGTCTAGGGCCTTTTTAATCATTTGGATTATGTTGAACTGGCAGGATTGTTAATCAGAAAAAAAATTACCTTTGTCCCTAAAAAGCCAAACTAAATCATAGATCAGCTTGTGACAGAATTGGTTGATGAAACCTGTTGCCATACTCAACATGTTTCAGCTTCCATATGAGCACATTTTTGAAAACCCAATTTCAAAGTGAGGCAGGAAATGTACTCCAAACAATTAAGTAAACAAACTCACTTAAACACTCGTTTTACTGTTGTACATCAATAATTATACACCATTCCTTTGTACAGATACTATGAGAAGCTGACGGAGAAGATGCGCGAGCTGGAGCTGTCGAAGCGTCCGTACGACATCTGGCTGATGGAGGAGACTCAGTGCGAGATCTTCACGAACCTAAACGAGAAGGAGATCGTGTCGGTCGTCGGGTGCGCGAGCTGCACCGGGGACGTCAAGCCGCCCATGCTCACCTTCAAGGGTCAGTAGCTATTGATTGATTATTGATCAAGTGATCAGCCCTCGGGTGCGCCTCATGCACGGGCGACATCAAGCCGCCCATGCTCACCTTCAAGGGTCAGTAGCTATTGATTGATTATTGATTGATTGACCAGATCATAACAGTCGTGTGGATACGACACAAATCCTCCTATGTTAACCATTAATGTTTGGTGGGTTACGTTTCATTGACAGAAATTTTGAGAGCAGCAATCAGGGGCAGAAATCGCTTCATTCTTTTTTCTTGTTATTTACCAAGGAAACAATGATATTTTTCAAGTGTTTGCACAATTACGGATTTTTTAAACGTAAACTCGAATAGAAAATGTAATGCATTAGGTAAAATTGTCTATCCCAAAGTACAATATGGTTCCAATTGGCAAGTTCAGGTATATTTGTTGTATATTTAATGTAGCCACCATATTTGTTCTGCAGGTAAGAAGCAGGTGACAGCTGGGTGGACGGATGGTGCAAGTTCCGGCACGAAGGCGTTTGTCTCGATCAGCGGCGTATGTAGCAGCGCCATCATACAGAAGATCCTGGCATGTTACTTCCGCGAGTACAGCGCGCAGTCCACGAGCGGCTACCCCGAGCACCCGGTCCTAGTGCTGTACGATCCGCGCAAAGGTAATATACTGTTGTCCACATGAGACGTTGTTTTTTGCTTTGAATTTCATTTGCCACTGGGGATGAAGGGGTGGGGAGGGGGTGTGGAAGAAGGGGAAGAAGTAAGTGGAAGAAGTAAAGAGAGTAAAGATTATGTTGTGATCAGTGGTAGGTGAAACCTACGGAAGTCAACCAGAAAAATCTCAATGCTACAAAGTTTCAAAATTATATATTAGAATGAAATTTCTGAAATTTCAATGCCCTATTCCCTCTAATTATGGTACCGGGTGCCAAGACCAATTTTTGAGGTTGCACCGTGATTTAGAATCTAGAAAACCAAAATTTAGTGGGTGATCTGTTCTCAATTTGTTTTGTGAACTTTGATATCTTTATTTAATGTGGATCAACACTTAGAACATCTTTCTTTGAGTAAAATTTCATATTTTATGAATTTCATCAACAAACAATTAATTATTTTTGTTTCAAAAACATGGGGCGCCATAATTAGAGGGGACGCCATAGTTAGAGGGAATACGGTATTAAAAAGAAGAAATAAAGCTAAACAACTTTAGTTTAAAAAAATAAATATATAAATAAAATTAAAAGCAACAAATTAAAACTATAAATTGAACGGAATTAAAAAAAAAATCTTTAAAAAAGTTAAAGTACAAAATTTAATCAACCTAAATTATCTTTGTTTTAGGTAACGTGTGTCCTGGCGTGATCGAGTGGGCGGAGAGTAAGAACATCGTGCTGTTCCCGTTCCCGCCGCACTTCGAGTCGCTGCTGGAGCCGCTGGAGCCGGGCTGCGTGACGCCGTTCAAAGCGGCGTACGAGAACGAGCTGACGGAACTCAGCGCTGAGAACGCCAACTTCATCGCGCACAAACACAACGTGTGCGCCATCATCTGCAAGATGTACGCGCAGGACGTGACGCTGAAATCCGTCATAGATGCGTTTATAAAACTGGGGATACAGGTGTCAAAGACCAAACCCAAGCCGAAATAAAACCTGAAACTTGTAAACCGAAAATCCTTAGTCTCTGTGCACAACCCAAGGGTTTCATAGGTTTATAAGTCTTAGTACACAAGTGTCGAAAACTAAACCCAGGCCGAAATAAAACCTGAAACTTGTAAACCTGAAAACCTTAACCTCTGCACAACCCAAGAGTTTCATAGGTTTATAAAGTTTGATATGCTAGTATCAAAAACCATACACAGGCCTAAGTAAACTGATAGAAACCTTATACCAAAACCAGTGCACAACTCCTCACTTGTAATGTGCTCATGGCAAGGGTTTCAAGGGTTTATAAAATCCTAGGCCCCAATAAACCTGAAAACCTTTTAATAAAACCCTGTGTGTAGAACTCTGTCTCATGATCTGCTTCAGGCTTGGCTTTTATGGGTTTATAACTGGGTACACAGGTGTCCAAAGCTAAACCCAGACATAAGTAAAGCCTGAAATTTGTAAACCTGAACACCTTAACCTCTGTGCACAACCTGCGGGTTTCATAGGTTTATAAAGATTGATATACAGGTCTCAATAATCAAACTAAGGCCCAATTTAACCCTGTACTAAAACCCTCAGCGCATAATCCTGGATGTTTTTGGTTTTGTAAAGTGCGATATACAGATCTGAAACCAAACCAGTAGACCCTTAAATCTGTAAGTCCTGTACTAAAACCCTCTGCACAACCTTAGAGGTTTACAGGTCTCCAAAGCCAAACCCAGATTTGAGAAAACCTTCACACCCCCTTCCCCCCCAGAGACCCATATACCCCGTAAAACCTTAAGAGGATACCTCACATGGAAACTGTATACCCTATACCAAACCAATTGAGTGCAGCCTTACCTCGGCTTGTTCAGGCTCGGGGTTTATGCATTCATAAAACTGGACATAAAAGTCTCGGATTAAACGGAAACCTTTGTAAGCCTGTGAACCCTTGGTAACCTGGGTAACCCCTCTGCGCACAAATACTATCCTAAAGTCTGTGTCGTGATTTATTTTATGTACAGTGAACTTTCTCCTGCACCACTGTAAAAAGTTGACCTCAGAAAATAGAAAGGACTCTGAAGTCTGTCTCTGTAGACAGACCAATAATAATGCGACTAGTGAATAGATTGCAGAGAAATTCTTTCTTATAAAAAACGAAACAGATGTTGTCTTCAGACGGACTTAAGTACATAATTCAGGCGGTTGCACTAAGATGTGCACCACATCAAATGCCAGAAACTCACTGGGTATTCTCATCGGGTGGAGCGCGTATCATTACTGCCCGTGTGGCGGCAGCAGTAGTGTATTCAATAAAGTCTGGTTGGAAATATATTGTGCAACAATTTTCGTGCCGAAAAAACGGATTTGGTGAAGTCCGGCCATTAGGATTGACTAAATGTCAGATAAGAGAAAGGTCGCTTGTCGTGAGATAATTTACCTGTGGGTTTGTAACCTCCGGTGTTTTATGTTTTTCTTTCGTTTTATTGCGTAACTTTAACTCTGATAGTAGAAAAGCAGTTGGGTGTAAATGATAAAACTTACAGCGTGTTTCAGCGAATAAAGAATTCTCATGTGTTGGACGTGTGCAGACTGTGGGAACTACTGTGATGGATCAGTTGTTGTGATAGATCAGTCTCATGAGTGTTGACACCGATCCATCACAACAACCGATTCAGCACAGTACATGTAGTTACCTGGGTCTGCACAAGCCTCTGCTACATTAGCCACCAAGCTTGGCTGATTGTCCGAAACGCGCCGTTATCCAACTTAGAAGAAGAAAAGGTGTCTGTGTCTGTTTTTTTGTATCTCAAATCTCAAACTTTAATGTTTTATGTACTTATGCAGTAGAACCTGTTTTGAGATTTACCCTTTTTTACGGCATACATGTCTTTTACGGCAGTTCAGTCTCAACAAATTAGGGTGCCGCTCAAACCGAGTTCTATTGCACTTATGAAATATACAAATGTAACTTTTATCAATGTAAATGAATTTTATTGTAACAAATAGGAAGAAAAAATCTGTTAAACAGTGAAAATTTATTATTGTACAACTTGTCTGTAGAAACTGTAGATAAACTAGAGTGACACCCGTATTATCGCCCATACAGAGAGAACTAATTTACATTGATAAATTAATTATTGCAATTTAAAATGAAGTGGTGAATCTGAGGGGAAATTTCACAAAATCTTGATCAGCAACAATTGTGACGTAGGTTAACGTCAAGCGTGACGTCGCGTTTTGTTCTGTGACGTAATATGAAAACGTTCGATGCAAAACGACGTAGTTTGTGAGTATTTGACGTTTTTTGATATGACGTCATAAAAGAAGTGTGACGCAATTGTGCGAGTATTGCATTTAAGGTTATTTTCCTTGTGGCAAATTAGATTGAACCTTGACAGTAGGACCTGTTTTGAGCGACAACCTAATTCCTTACGACTGTACTGCCGTAAAGGGTAGGATGTCGCTCAAAACAGGTACAGTTGTACAGTGGAATCTGTTTTGAACGGCTGACCTGTGTTTTATGTCCTTCTGAGCTGAACGAATTAGTGGTCCGCACAGAAGAGGTTCTGCTGTACACAAGATACATGTACAGTGACATGTGCTGTAAATTTAATGTGACGTGTATTTTATACTGGAGCCTTTGGATGATAACAGTTTTGCGTGAAACAACCATTGGGCAGTTGCCTGTGAACATAAGCAGAATAATTTTATAAACCAAGAACCTTGGTAGCTGAGAGTTAACGCTCTGAACGGTGCAGTTATTTGTCAAATTACCAAAGAGCGTGTATTCTTAGCGGCAGCAGTTCTTGCTTTATAAAATTGTGTTATTGGTTGCACAGCGAAGGTTGATTTCCGACATCATTGTGTAAACAGCTACATGTAGTACAGTAGATGCTTTTTTTGAGCTGCATTCTCACATAGTATGACTAGAAATCATTAAAGGGCAGGAAGGCGTGCAAAACAGGTGCCGGTTCAAACCAGCTTCTACTGTAACGTGACTGTAAACGCTGTTCTGCATAAATTCCTGTAGATGCCATTGGCGCAACTTAGTAATTTATTAAATGAGCATGAAAAAAATATTTGGAAAAAATCCCCAGCTGTTAGATGTTTAACGTAAATAAAGTTGTGATGTCTGTTCAGTTTAATTTATTACAGAATCTGTCGCAATTATTTTTTTGCTGGGGCCACTGGTACCCCTGTTCTGTACTTGGTCACGAGTGCAAAAAATTCCCGACTATTCTTGATGAGAATCATCACAGTCCTTTCTGTTGGAACAAAGCGCAACCTTCTTGTTGTCGGATCATTGGTGTGGGATGACTTGACGCTTACTGTTTGACATACTGTGGAGAGTAGGCAATCTGTCGGGCACGAATCACGCCCCTCTCTGTCAATGGTTTAACAGGCTTACCATTGCACAACAGAGAAAAAGAGACAAAGATAAATGTCCATTCATGATTAAATGAGGAAATATGACAAGAGAAAAGTGTATTTTCCACTCTTGCCTTTGACCTTGGAACGGAAACGACAGATTCTGATTGTTTTTATCAGAAAATCAGTGCAAATCACGAGGCCAGCCACCAGTGTGTGCGTACAGTGTGACACATACTGCGTGTGTCGGTGTCTTTGCATCACAATTACCAATTAAAAGGTTGGCAAGGGTAATTGTTGACTGTGTATGAATATTTCCTAGTGCCTGGTACTTTGACTCTAGGAAATAGTGCAAAATATGCAGGAAAACGGTGTTGCCAATCAAGTGATAAGCAAAAGGCTAACATGTTGACAGCTTTGAGAACAGACTCCACAGGCTTTAATGCACAAGCTGTCGCTCAAAAGTCTTGTTCAAAAGGAGTTCTACTGTGGTTTAGCTGTGCCGGCTGCACTTTAGTGTTTTTGAGTGCAAGGTGTTCGTACCGCAGATTGATCTGGCTCAGTGATCTGTGCTAAATAATTCTACACCTCTTATTTACAGATATTTAATTTTACGTTGTATAGTATTGGTGATAATTATATTTTTGTTGTGAATTCCAGACTATAGGAATATTTTCCAGAATGATCTATATTTATTTTACCGCTGCTTGTCTGTTTATCCAAGAAATGTGGCGCTCACATCAGGAGGGAATCTCTGTGAAAAGCTCGAAAAATCTGTGAATTTTGCTTCAAAGTAAAGAGGCTCACAACGTGTTTTCATGACCAACATGAACGGCCTTAGCTTATCTGGCGTTTTTGTGGTTGTTCGGTTAAGCGTTTACTTGTTGGCGTTGACATTGTGGCGATCAGAAAGAAAATAAAGTTGAATTAAGATTTATGAAATCGGCATGTAATTTTTTCTAAATGATGTTGAAGCAGTAAGGAAAGTTACAGTTTTGGTTTGTTTGGGCTCTGATTCAATATATTTTTACAATTCTTGATTTTCGGGAGCGGTCGGAAACGTAATCCAACAAATAAAAACGCGCGGCCTTATGAAAACCCTAAGTAAGGTGTGAACAGCTTATCCGCACAAGCGTTTGTGGTTATGAAAACAGGTTGTGATGAGACAATCTTCCGGCCGCTTGTCTACAGAAGAGTACATGTGCACTTACAAGAGTACACGTGCACTTACAGAAGAGTACACGTGGTGACGTTTCTCTTGACGTACGCAAAGATATCGGGAACCTTGCTTGATGTGAGCGCCACTTAGTGCCTGTAACCCTTTAACTTATACATGTAATAAATTTATACGTTAAATATAACAATTATTTCTTTATAAAACGCGCTGAGATATTTTAATGTAATTGTATATTTACGCGCTTACAGAGCTTTTGGTGCAACATGTAGTTTAAACATATCTCGATGTAATAAACAAGTAAAATGTACCAGTTGAGTTTGTTTTTATTTACAAATAATTGTGTCATAAATTAGATCAACTTATGGGATATGAACTAGAACACATGAAACACCCCAGCGCTAACCGCACGCAGCTGTACAGCTGTTGCAGTAGAGTATAATTATAGCTTTGTGACAACCCTTAGATACCTGACAGTAAGGTAGATAGAGCTTTACCGGACTTGGCGTCAGAACCTCTGGTTTGACCAGAAGTCCTTAAGGCACAGAGTGCTGCTCTTTTGTTTTTACAGGACTCGACCTCAGGAAAGTTCTCTGAAAGCCAAAAGGACAGACAAGAATTCATTGTCAGCCGTCAATCACAGGTCATCCCCGTTAGCTCGAGGGTAGGTCCATATAGTGCGAGCTAAGCAGAAGTTAATTTATGGGACATCTTAAAAAAGTTTAGGATAATACGAAATTCGAGTTGTCCGTGTTCAAGCAAAGCGGGATGACCTGTCAGCCATTGCTGTCAGCCACATTGTGCATTTTTAAGAGGAAAAGCTTAAATTCGAAAATTGTCCATCATGTTGCAATTTTTTCCGTTTTCGGTGAAAAGACGGACGTTGAAGTCGAGGCCTGTTTTTAGAGTGTAGGTGACAATGGTGACCGTCTCTTTCCTGTGACGTGCGCACAACCATTTTATGAGGCCACTAGTACCTTTGTTTTAGACTTTATAAGGCCAGACTTTTTTTTATTTGTTCGAATACGTATCAATGGAGGAAATTTTTGAGAGCGGCTATCGGAAAAAAATAAAAATTGATTTTGCTGTACATTTTGATAATTTCGATTAAAATTTACAAATTTGATGAATAATTTTTCCGTGCAATGTTCATCAAAGTGACAGAAAGTTATGATTTTGTATTATTTGGGCTCTGATTGGTTTGTGTTTGTTTTTTTTTTATTTCTGAGAGCGGCGGGAAACGTAATCCAACAAATAAAAAAGTCTGGCCTAACAATTCCACTAAAATTCAGAGCCAGTTATTGGATCAAAATCATTTCTGTTAGGACCTATCATCGAAGACTATCTCTGTCACAATATGCTGGTCGTTAGTGATGGGCGGTCGTGATTTAAAATGTAGGTATGCTGTACAAAACAGGTAAACATAAGTACTAAGGATTTGTATCAGATAAATCTGCTGTAAAAGGCATGACGCTGCACTAACCAGACTCGACGGTATTTTCTGTATCATTATTTTACAGCAAGCGAGTGTGGAGGTGTTAGCAGGCAGCTCAGTTCTCAGCTTGTATTTTACAGTTGGTGGGTTTTGAAGAGATCGTCAAATCGGCGGCACAAGACTCGTCACCGACACAGCACGTCTACCTGCCGATCAACATCGCCAAGTCCGCCGAGGTCACGGTCACGGAGGAAGGTCAGCAAGGTCAACTCGGTGCAGCGACTGAGTACGCAGACAACGTGTATGTGCCGATAAGCATAGAGAGGTCAACAGAGGTCAAGGTCGATGTGGAACTGGGTCAAGGTAAATAGGACTTTAATTAGGTCATGCCCAGAAAATAAAAGAAACACGTTTGCTTTTGCAACAAACATTAGAGGGAATACAGTGATAAGAGTCACAGAAATTTACCAACGAAAGTTTCAACTTCCTTTTCATCCGTATTTTAGCAAATCTCGTGGACCTGTCACTGGACACGTGTATTTTACATGAACTGTTTTCCTTCAGGTGAGACAGCTGATGGGGAGGAGAATCTAGGACAAGAAGTGGAACTGCACGTGGCGACCACCTCAACCGAGAGTAAAGACATGGAACATCTAGAGCGAAAAGTAGATGAACAAACAGGTCAGTTTTTTATTTTAACTTTATTTTAGGTTTGGTAGCAACTGTCGCAGTCCCTAATCTGGGACCAGCGTGCAATCATTTGTGGGGCCACTGGTACCCCTGTTTCAAACTTTGAGTGGCTCTGTCCTTGGGTTTTAAAACATGTATTGAGTCATCTCTGAGTGCGACACTTGTCAACAGTTATATACAGAGCAGCTACAAGGGAAAATAATAGGTCAAAACGTCTGAGGTCAACAGGATGAATACAAAGGTCATTTGTATAGATCAAAAGGCAGGTCAAGATTTAGGTCGACAAATAGAGCTTGGTTTATGACACAAGTTTGTAGTTTCCATGCATACCTTCGGTTCGTATGATTAGTCTGGAATAGCTCACTTGTGGTCAAGGTGAAGGTCAGGTTAGGTCAAGGTCACATTTGACTAAAGAACTGGGGAACAAGGCAGGACCATGCACAGCCGCATTCTCACTTATTTACAGTCAGTCCAGGTGACTGGTTAGTGCCAGTGTCTGGTTTGGTTTTTTTTCACTAGCATTGGCGGAACCAGGGGGTGCCAGAGCCCAAAATTTCTTCATTTCCATGCAGTTTTGGGCAAATTTTACGTAAAAAGTGGATAAAAATTGGGGTGCCCCAAGATTGGCGCCCCCTACGTGAAATCCTGGATCCGCCAGTGGCTAATGCTGATCTCTTTGTTGCAGGAAAGGTGTCTTATCGGTGCCTTCTGTGTGAAAACAAAACGTTCCAGAACAAACCGAAGGCGCAGATCCACGTGCGACGGCACTTCACTCCGTCACACATCTGTTACTGGTGCGGGCAGGCATTCCTACTGGCTGTGGACCTCAAACAGCACGCCATGGTGAGTACTGCACACACACACACACACACACACACACACACATGCACACACACACCTACTAGCTGTGGACCTCAAACAGCATGCCATGGTGAGTACTGCACGCATGTGATACGATAAAGCGAACCGAAATAATTAAATAGATAAAAGGGGCCGCGCTCATCAATACAATTGATTTGGCGGGAGATCAAGTAAAGAAGAAACGTAATTGACGTCACTACGCTCGTGTACCCAAATGACGTCAATATTATGACGTCAGAAATGTAATAATAGCTCCAAGTGCCACAAATGAACTGAACTTTGGAGAAGCAACATCTATTTTGAATTAAATCCTAAATCTCTGACCAATCTCAGGTAGGTGAGCTTTTGATTGACAATAATAAGACTTAACAGTAATGGGAAC
>JBCAUI010141204.1:0-18086 GCA_038406195.1 Haplosyllis anthogorgicola
CTGAAACATATTCCATCGAAAAATATTTTTGGAAAAAATATCAATAGAATATCTTATATCGATATTCTCCCCACTTTCCCCTGCTTATATCGATTCCGCTTATATCGATATCCCGCTTATATCGATACTTTTTTCCACGCCAAACATATCGATATATCTGGGGAAGAGTGTATTAGCTCATGCTGGATTATGCGGTTTAAGATAATGTCACTTGATATACTGCCACAGGCTTTTCATTTAGAAGGAAAAACGGAAGATTCACACCTTTTTATTTAATTTATGTACAGTTCGTTGCAATTCAGACATAACTCCTTCCACACCCTCTATTCGAGTATCCATTACATCCATCATAGAATGCATTTTTTCTTTAATAACGGCGGTAGCATTGCTACTTATACTGTCTGTATGGTGATGGTGGTCACGTGAGGCAGTCACATGCTTGTCGCGCAAAACCTTTCGGTTGCGTGAACTGCTTTCCACATGACTAATATTCAGAAGAGATGGTTCATCAGGTTCTGTGTTTAGTAAGTGTTCAATAGAGTTTTGTATATCTGGCAGTGGACGGTCTTTGGGGAAGCTGTATTCAGCATACTCTGTGGACCTGCGCCTCCTTCTTCCTTGAGGTATAGCACTTCCTGTAATACTGTTAAATTCTCCAGTAGCACCACAATCTGAAATTAGATGGCAATCAGTCATTTAATTATGACACATGTATACTGTTCTGAATTTGATGATTTACGTCACTCTGAAACGATCTTGGAAATTAACGTGCAAAGTACTAACTTGCTCCACTGCAGCAGTCCGTCCATACTTTGAGATCAATGTGAGGTATTTCTTCACTGTCACAGATTAGGTAACCACTAGGAAAATCCGCCTTTAAGAAGACGTCTTTCTGTATTTTGCGAATGTCATCAGCATTGTCACAGATGACCCTCGCTAGGTTCGTCTGTTTGATCTGTACGAGCTGTGCTGGTTTAAACACTCCCGGGTTCTCATACCAAAACCTGCAACAGCAAATCGAAAGTAAATGGTAAAATGGAATTAAAGCTATCCTCTGCAGTTGGAATCGAGCGTTACATATTCAAAATGAAGATAGCAATTACATGTGTGATTTGTTTTTATAAACATGGCAAGATACGTTAAGTGTACTGGCCATTTAAATAGCTGCTAATTTAGCACCACTAACTACTTTATACGTGGAATCACCAACCTGTCACCATCACGTAGTCTCTTGAACTGCTCTGCAATAATACATCTGAATGTAGGACCTATCAGAGCACCAGGTGCTGGATCCTCTGCTATGCCTCCGACAAACAGATCAACGTTACCTGCAAGGACACAACGTTTAACTTTGCAGATCTCTGTATGTCTACCTTGATATTTGACATGGAACGTTTATCAAGTCTTTAGCCTAACTGAAAGTACGTACCTGGATGCCCATATATTTCCCTCAGTCTCCTCCTAACAGTAGGATTAGGCACCTGTCGCCTTAAGTCTTCCCATCTGTTGGCAACAGGTAATCCACAATGTTCTCTGAATGCATTGTATGCTGGTAGCCCATGATCACGACCACGCTGTATGTTCAATGCTGCCAAGTCTAGTGCAACCTCATGTGCCAACTTAAACAACTTCTCTGTCAACTCTTCATTCAAATACTCTCCTGCTTGTAGTTTTTTCATTGGCACACCGTACAAGCCTCTAAGCACTGGATCGATACCACCTTCTTCTACTATTCGGAATGGTGCAAAGAAAGCCATATGTAAGGGAAGATTGCCTTGCAGTATCGGTTGGAATGTTTCATTTAATCTGAAGATGGTTGGGTTAATTAAAGTATGACCAATTCTGAATGCAGCACCAGCAAACGAGTTCATTACAGATGAATCTACATTTGGATCGTATCCTTTGTATTCACCAATCAGTTCCATTCCTTCCCGCCCGATAAGCTTCGGAAGCCAATGCGTGTATGTGATGTGTTGCAGCTGTGCACCCACAAGTTTTCTGGCTTCGTGAAACAGCATGTCATTATCCCAGTGCTGATTCAGTAGTAAAAACTCTCTGACAATGCGATTGTGTTCTCTCATCCATACAGTGTGCATGGACAGCAAGCCTAGTTGCTCGTTGACTCGGTGATCTCCTGCTAGGAAGCAGGGCACATGATCCATATTGGGATCTATCTGACAGTCCACTGGGGTATTGAGTGCTGGTGGTAATAAAGCCTTCCCTGATGGCATAATCTGTCCTTCTTGTAATAGTCCCCGTTCTGTCTGGAAATCTCTGAAATGACAGAAATATCGTTGCAAACAAGCGTCAACGTGTTAACGACATGTGTAAGTCTGTATGAATTTCAATCTAGACATCTTTCTTGTAATTACACTCTAAATTATCCAGATACAGATTACCCAAACAAAGTGTGAAACACGAATCAGCAGTACTGTAACTGTACCGACCTTATAGCATATGATTCTTCCTCGGAACTGCCATACACATTGGATGCATCGATGAAACTGGTAATCTGGTTCAACTGTTCTCTGGGTAGTACTTCTGTAAAGAACACCGATGTCATGCCGGATCCGCACATGGCTGAGGAGCGAGTCATACCCATGCACCGGTGCCGTCTGATCCGCGGGTCCCCGTCTGGGACAGGGATCGGAAAGCATGGTGCTTGGTTTTCGCAAGTTTCATTACAGTAGCGACCGTCGCTGAACCTGTTAAATAGTTGCTTATTAGTGACACAACTCTTTCGATACACATTATTCTAAATCGATGAATGGAAGCACATCATAAACGTTTTGTGACCAACTTAACCTCCAAACTAAATTTGTAATCTCTTGGAAACTATGCGAATTGTTTAACCTTTGGTCTTGCGATACCTTGCATTGCTTGCAGCCATGGGAGCAAAGTCAATATCGTGATCCATGAACTGTCCCCACTGCATCACCATGTGTGTGAATGTCTCATCTTCCGATACACGACGTGTAGACACAAACTGTAGTGATATGTAGCGTGCACTGGGGAGCGTGTATCCGTTGTACCTTTTGGTTGTATTCCAGCCTGGCAATAGTGATCACAGAAAAAAAACAGTCCTTTGTGTACTTGTACATACTTACTTGAAGTTACTTTTTGCACATTTTTTCACCCCCCCCCCCCATAAAAAAACCCAGATTGTTCAAAGCAATTCCCTTCTCATGAACTGATGAATTTAGCTCTATTGATACAGTGTACTGATGAAGCAAATATTAATGTTTTATTTGGTTATAATTAAGATGTTTGTGAACAAGTTAGTAAGACATCTAACCTACGGGAGTGTTGAACCCATTCTCATATCTTGGTGGCAACAATCGCTTGAATGGCGTAAGGGAAGCGCCCCACATTGGATGCTGCAGGTTGTTGCAAGTTCCGTCAAACGTCCGGTATTTGTGATGGTAGCACATATCCTGACACTGTTCCACCCGCCTGTGAGTCGCACAGTTAGATAAGTTGGCTATTATAGCCAAGTGTGAAGGTGATATCAGTTCTCTGTAGGGCATGTCTGCAAAAAACATACAACTCCTGGGTGTTTTCTTCAACCGTATAATGTTTCAACAGTGTCTGCATAAAATTTTGTGTATCACACGATTACAGGATTACGTGTCTGTAATTGTTTCATTCATAATGTAAAACCGTCCTAAACTATTTCTTTTTACCCCTGCCATAACGTTTGGAAAAGTAATACTCACTGTATCTAGAGAAGTTGAACTGATGTCCCTGCTGCACATGTTCAAGCACTATTTCTATTGTTCTCTCAAACACTTCGGCTGCTCGCGTAATCTCTAATGCTTCTCCACGTGGTAATCTACATCAGTAAAGTTGCACCAATAAATTCGTGTATTTAGACCCTATGAAAGTTTCATACAGAGCACGAATCAATTCTTAACCATAGTCTCTAGACAAATTTTGCTGATGCTTTCCGAATTTTACACAACTAGTGTTTATTACCTGAACAGAGTAAGCAGATCTGATGGAGTTCTTCTCCTGTTAGGATCCATAATCTCTCGCAGGGTGTTGTTGATAGCTCTATTAACTGTCTCTATTGCTTCGTGTATAGACACATTCACAAATCGATCACCAACATACTCCCTTCCTCTTTCTGAAAACATAACGTACGCCAGGTTAAAGCTAAAGAAACAAAACCAGCATGATGAAACATATTTCCATTTATCAAAAGCTAAACTTCAGTAACATTTTGTTAGTGCATGCTTTTGTTAACTAGTAGAGAAATAGTTACCTAGCACAGCTAATCTTGCATACGTTCGGATGATTCCACTAGGGTTTTCTGCAAGACACTCATACACACCATCATCGGCTATGGTCAAGTTAAGAATGGCAAGATCTCCTTGTTCACTAATAAATCTCCTGAAAAGTAACAATAGCATAGTTTCATGAAATAGTATGTTAACCTGTTGTGCTGTCATGACTTTGATGCTGACATGTACTTGGCTCCAAGTGACTTATTAAGAGAGATATTTAAGCACTGTATCGGAACATCTATGTGCAATACGAATTCAATCGGAAACTTCTGTAACAAGCTTGCTTACCTGTTACTTGGTGAGACGGCATTGTTGTTCTGGAACCATCGTATAACTGGCTGTGGATCACCAGTAGCTTCGCAGTAGAGTTCCACATTGCCACCCTGATGAACCTCATGATCCGATGGCGTCCGAATAAATGATGGTGGATCTACAATAAAACTACCGTATCACCATTTGGAGACTTACAAGCACCTGAAAATAAATGACAACAATACGGAGAGGTTTCGTAATTCCACAGGATCATGAAAAGAATCAAATAGAGTTCCTTACTTCTAGCTGGCACGGTAAGTTCAGCACTCGCAAGTTCTCTTCCTGCATCATTCTCTGCTAAGCAGTCATAGAAACCCTCATCATCCTTCTCTATGGGTGAGATGCGCAATGTCGAACCCGTTATTACTATTCTGTTGTTACTAGCGTCTACTGGCCGACCTGTGACACATAAGATATAACTAAATATATTTACAAGGGAAGCTTGTACAACTATAAAGATGAGTGTACAATAGAAAGTTAAACTATACAATGTTTCTCACATCTATCTTAAAAATGATACCAGGCAGAACGGATTTACAATTACAGTCCTGCCATTGCAATAATGAAAGGCTTGATTGTGAATGTTTGTAAACGAAATAAAACATACCATTTCTGAGCCAGGATATCTGTGGGGAAGGAATACCCTCCGCTCTGCACAGAAACACGACACTGCCTCCCTCCAGCACCGTTTGGTCTTCAGGTCTCTTTGTGAAGGTTGGACCAACTGAAATGAACAGAGGCAGCTAGTTACATTCAAGAATCCTGACAGTAAATCACAGTGAATACATATTTGATGCCCTTTTCTTCAATAATAGGGGCAAGATGAGCAATCACAAAACCTAAGTCTTATCAATATCAGATGGGAACAAAAAATACTTCAGAACAAAAATAGTTTTGAGGATACCAATAAAGTTTGTATGTCATTTGTATAAGAACCTCCGACACATACCAGATATGTAGATTCTTGCCGATGCAGATACCGATCCCTGTCTATTTGTACCAGTGCAAGTGTAATGTCCCCTGTCGTTGTACTGCAAGTCTCTAATTGTCAGGGCACCGGACCGAGCAACACTGAATCTCCTGTCTATTGGAATTATAAAAATACAATTTTTTTAAGAACATTCAGGCAGTAACAATGCACAATGACTCTACTACAGCAGCAAATGTAGCATTTAAGCACATCAGGTAATCTTCTCTACGAGTGAAAAATTAAAAGTGCAAATGGGTAAAGATTCTGATTTTACTCGAGTACTAATATTGTACCTCTAGGTAGGGTTTGTCCATCCTTGGTCCATGTAATGACGGGTCTTGGGTGACCTGCGACTGAGCACGGAAGGGTAACTTCTGTTCCTGCCGCCGCTTCTTGTGTTTCCGGTACTTCCCTCAGTGTCGGATGACCTGTCCAAGAAATTATTTGTAAACTACATTCTTATGCACTACTCTGGTGTCAAGCTCCACTTGAGAAAATTTAACCTGCTTAATTTTTAGTAATTGGCTGACATCCATCAGAACTTGATTCCAAAGGATGAATTCTCATACTTTCAGTTCCTTGGTATTTGACTTCCACGGCATTTGTCTTGGCCTCTCCTGCCACATTCTTCGCAACACACTCGTAGACACCCTGGTCAATGTCTCTTGTATCTTCTATCATCAATGTACCATCGTTCAGGACGTTGAAGCGCGAGCTTTCGTCCACCGTGTTGGGTATCACCTCCACACTGCAAACCATCTGAAGGTTGTTTAATCTACTTAGAACTCAGAACTAATCGATAACATATCTCGTAAAATCCTGTCGCTGAATTTTATCAATACTGTGTTGTTGCCAAAATTGTGTAACTGTAAATAATGCACCTCTCCATTACCCATAATAATTTCCAGGTTATGTAGGACCTACATTAAAAAATTGCCTTCTTCATGTTAAATCTAGTGTGATTCTACGGAAATTTTATACGAAGCAAAGCATGTTATGGACAGAGTACTATTTTCTTAAGCTGCAATTTAAAACGGAATCTACACTGATAAGGTATGTAGTACAGACGTATACTGACTTGTTATGTAGCCATTTGATCTCTGGCTCGGGATCGCCCACGGCTCTACACGTCAGATAGGCTGTCGTACCGAACTGTACGTCTACATCTGTCGGTTCTAACACGATCTCTGGCTTCTCTACAAAATACGAAAAAAACCGTTACAGTTTTTCTCAAGCAGTCACAAACTTGCTCTACTTCACTAGACAAAATATATCCTCGTCAGAAAAATCTTCGAGGTGTTGATCAAAATTTATCCCATAATGAATTAAATACAAGAAGTAATGCTACAGGTGCAGTCTGAATAAGGATTTTTGAACTGGGAGCATACGTCACAGCCTTAAAGATACAAAAGTAGACACGGGATAACCTGTTGAACTAAATTGTGGGATGCCAATGGCCATTGTGTATGACTGTTCATGCAAGCACTGCTTAACATTTACATGGCTGCTGCTAAATTAAAATGGTACATTTCTATATAAACTTACTACAATGAAATTCGGCCTCTTCTATGTTGACAACGTTCTGGGTCTGCCCGCTCGGCTGGTCAGGGTACTCGCACGTCGCTGCTGCCTGGGTATGATCGCTCTTCTCCGCTATCATCTCCTTCAACCACATCATCTGACAGTCACACACAAACGCATTCGAATCCAGACGCCTGAAAATAGATAGACAACGCATTATACAGTATCAATCTTTGTTGGGGTCACGAAAAAAATTCGTGCGTACACATACAAGTATAAAATCTTCTTCTACAACTTGACTCCATTTCTAACAGTCTAATGTTAAAACATTGCACTACGGTTAAATTAAAAAAAGTTTATATTTAAACTCGTACAGAAAATGACCGATAAACGGTAATTATCTTAAAGCAACAAAATATGACACCCCACATCCAAATGTTACCTATCCTCACCTCCCTCAAGCCAAGACGCTCGCTCAATTAGTAAAACCAGCAAGAACCAGCACAATTACAGTGATAGTAACAATAAAATACCAGTTTAGTTACAAATACAAGACCACGAAAAACCGTAATTAATATTGCACGGTTTCTAGACTACACAGAAAGGTTTTCTTGGATCCGGAGATTAAGCATCAGCGCCAGATGTGCGCAGGACGTTTACATTGGTTACAATTTATCTAATCACGGAAAGTGTTACATTCCCAGTTTACCCGAGTACAGATGTTTTTATAAACAGATAATTCAATTTCGTTTTATCTCGTCTATGCAAGGATCGGAAAGAAGCTGGCAAACCATGGTAAAACAATATTTACGATTAGGCAGAGTGAAAGAAATTTATTCACCACAAAACTACACCTGCGAAGATTTGAAGTAAATGCCTTTTGAAGTGTTGGCCTGACAAGTCAAGATTCATATGTACAGTAACTACAGTCTGTGTTTACTTGGGCTTCCTTGTGGATAAAACTACTTTGTACAAAAGTATACACCACACAGAATACAGTCTTTCGCTTTGGCAACCAGTTACACAGTACATGATATTCGACAAGTGTAACAACAATAAATGACAAACAACCATTCGACCATCGAGAACTATCGAATTGGTTTAAATGTGTGTCCTTTAGTCAGTTCATAAATAAGTACCGGTAATTACACAGTGCTTTTGTCTTTGCTAAATGTTTTACTGTACAATGATCCGCGACTAAGTTCATGCTCTAAAAAAACAGTATATTGGTCCTTACAAATTGAAAAGATTACTGGTAAAAGTATGTCGTACTAGTACACTTTTAACCATGCACACAACTGTAAGGTGAAAGAAAATGTAGCATCATCCTAACCAATACACATTTTCCTTCACAATTTATCTTCTGTTCTCTTGCTACAAAATTTAAGTGTATACCTGACTTATTATATATCTGCTGCTTCTTGTATATATTGACTGGCAAACATCCTGTTTACAGTGCGAATTATATAGATCTAACGAAGATAACACTTGATTGCAAATTTTCTGCCAGAGGGGCAACAAGGAAATGTCATTAGATTTCCCAGGTTTATTTCTTTTCAGACGAGCCCTTTTACATTTGGCCAGACATTTCATTTGTTCGATTACACAACCAACCCATTATTTTAAGTGTGGGGGTTATTCTAAGTTTTAAAATCCCTCACTTTTCAACGACTGAAAAACGTTTATTAAGTGCGGCTATTAATTTCTGGTATTACTAAAGAACATGGTTTTAAGTGCAGTAAGAATCGTTTGTCTTTCTTCACTACTTTCAAAAAGAGTAGGTAGGGGCATATTCAGACTGTGTCCACATTTCGTTGAAACACTGCATGTGTACTTACGTGTGCCAATAATTAGAAAAACAATTCAGTTTTAATCACTGCGTAAACGTCAAATTTTCACGCGAGTCAATCATCTTCTACATGCACTGTTTTTCAAAATTACACATTGTCTGTATAATTTGGCATTGACAGAACTACTGACATCAACGGACAATTTTCCAAACCACAAACGAATATTTTTCATAAACTTATATTGTTAGTACCTACCGGAATATGCATTTCTTTTGAATGCATGGTTGATCATATTGCCAATTTTGCTGTGCTCACCGAGAAATACAATACCATTCTATCGCTGTCAGGTGTCTACGAGACATTTGTTCCAATCATTCGATTGTTTACTTATTGCCCCACCTGTGGTAATTATGATCAGCTTTTATCATCTGATTTACCTGTTCGATGATAAAACAAGATGCTTGGCCATTGACATTGCCCTTAGAAAAACAACAGCTGGCAATGTATATAATCTCTGTCTGCTACTGTTTTGCTCATCTACCTGCTACTTGTGTTACTGTTTGTTGTTAATTCTTGCATGTAATGAAATCGGATCGGAAGCTGACAAAACAGATTAACATGCATCTTTAGCAACCGCACTGCAATGTCAGGTAAGCAAAGTCTCCTCCCGTTTGGCTTATGATCAGAAAAAAAAAATACTGTGTCGGTTTACAAATCAATGAAGACAAACATGATTCCTTATTACTGGAGTAATTTTCTGAGTATTTCTACATGAGTTAAGCATTAACAGGTGAATTGCCATTTAACCTTGTTCCACTTACATAACCGCAATCGTGACAACAAGATCGTTTTTGATTACGGAATAGATGTTGCCAGTTGAAGAAAACGATTCTGCACAGCTCCCGGTGACTGGTTTGCATTTCCTTAAATGTGCTAAATGTCCCGCATGACAACAATGAGTCGTGACCAAATGTTTTCAGTCAAGACTAAAGGATAAGTGCGATTTTCAGTGGGTAAACGTAACCCAACCAAGATAACATTTAGGGAACAGAAATGCGATTTTCAGTGGGTAAACTTAACCAATCAAGATAACATTTAGGCAACAGCATATATTAGAATCTGAAAGGTCAAAAACTAATGCCATCCCTGACCAAATACACTCCTCCCCGGATATATCGATAAAAAATCCCGCGCCAAATTTCTTCCTTTGACTCTAATGTTAATTTCCCCACTTATATTGATACTTTTCCCCGCTTATAATATTGATATTTTTTTCAGATTTTACTTCTTGATGGGATATGATTGAGGGTCATCTCTAGTGTCTACACCCATAGTGACGTCTAATGTGGGGCCAATAGAAATGGTTTTAATTTAATTTTAAGTCACAAAAGTTTTCCAAAAGCAAGAATAAAGCATTTGCACTTGTAAAAACTTTGATTCACTTATTCAACAGGTCACTTTAAATAAAAAATAAGTCCAAGAAGCCACTTTAAAGCAAAAGCTACATGATACTAAAGTGGCTTATGTCAATTATTTATCTACATCTTCCCTTTGTGAAAACAATTTGTTAAAGTGACCTATTGAACAATTGTAGTGCAAGAAGCCACTTCAGATACACAATTGACACAAGCCAGTACTGTATCATGCAGCTTTCCTTTAAAGTGGCTTCTTGCACTTATTTTTTGTTTGAAGTGACCTGTTGAATAAGTGAATCAATGTGTTTTCAAGTGCAGAAGCTTTCTTCTTGCTTTTGGGAAACTTTTGTGACTTAAAATTAAATTAAAACTATTTCTTTTGGCCCTAGATTTGATGTCACTATGGCAAAGATACTAGAAATGACCTTCAATCACATCCTGTCAAAAAGTAAATTTTGAAAAAAAAATACATATATTGATATTTTGGGCAATTTTCCCCGCTTGTATCGATTCCGTTTATATCGATATCCCGCTTGTTTCGATATTTTTTTCCGCGCCAAATATATCGATATATCCGGGGAGGAGTGTAGTCACGATCTACCACATTGAATTTACACCGGTTCAACTTCGAATGACAACTTGCGACTTCAAATCTGCACACTAGCTTCCAGACAGATCGTTTAGCATTTCTGGAACGAAAGCCGTAACAAATTTCTGAACTAATTCACTCGTTAATACGTAGTGACATTTTCTACCATCTGTTCTCCAAAACATTACATGCAAAGATTGAAGCAGAAGTACAGTGTGATAATTTCTAGCATTATTTTGATACGCTGTAACAATGCGGTCTGACCCGTAACCCCCGTGACAATCACCCTCTTAAACCTGCTGTGCTCGCACCACAAGCTCTTCCTATGTAATTCGTGCCGTGACAAGTGACAAACAACAGCAAGGTTCAGAAAATTTCTTTGTACTTCTGCAATGTACTCAACTGTGCTCGTCAGTACGTGATCTACAGAATGTAAAAGGAAATTGCGGAACCCATTATAAAATTTATACCGAGAAATGCAAACAATCAACAGTGTTAAAAAGGTCATAAAATGCAATAGTTAACACGAAGTCAATGTCAATCACTGAGTGTTGCCATCAAATTGTGTTGGGACTCCCAAGATACCTCTTATGCTGCATGTCCATCTCATTCCTCCCCCAAGCATATTTTCGCAGTTTTGTATCACATTGTACAGAAATGCGTTCTTTGCTGGCTTTTGTACACAGATACTGATCATGCATGCTGTAAATGCTTCAGGTAATCATTTCGAATCACAGCACACAGTACGAAGTAAATATTATTGCAGTAAAACATTTCCCTTAATTTCACAACCAAGCAGTTACCTTAGCATGTTTTGCCCTGATGTTTTGAGTAATGATAGAAATGTATTTGTGTACAGGTAATAGTAAACAGAGATCTACACGGGGCACATTGATGTACTGAGTACTCAAATGTAGTACACAGACAGGTGGTCGCAGTTAACCTCCAAACGTACATCTGTACCGTTTAATCGCTACTAAATACCCACTCTCCATCTCTTCACATCTCACATTTTTTCAGGCAAGATCTGAATGTGTTGCTGATAAAACTAAATGCTAACACATCCGTTATGCACTTCTTTTTCAGTAAGTACGACTACTTACAGTGTTCTTTTTTTCAGTAATTCTCTTGCTTTTCCAGACATTAACTTTTGAACGTTCGTAGGGCATGGACTTAATCATAAAATTACTGCTAAAAGTGAACTCACCGAATCCCGAATTCTTTGACGGTCTCCCAAATTTAAAAATCCCCGGCGTTTCAATGATTAAAAATAGGCCTAGTGTTGTTATTAATCTCTCCTTTTTATGTTAGTATCTAGTTTTTCATGAGAATGTGCTACAGTCAACCCAAGGGCATTACTTTGCGTACGTATGCCTTCTCCATTGTTAAGCCGGCGATAGAACTGACTGTGCATTGACCAGGTAGAATACATCCATCATGATCTATTTTGGTTCGACGTTTAGTATCGCTCCATTACAATAGTTTTGGCGTCATCATGAGTACCAGATGTTGTGTACTGAGGATCGATGGACATCTGGTCCGTCTGGATGCCCAGTCTGACCATCATACCTGCTCTTCATTAACTCCGTGTATTCACCTACTAAATCTTCTCAACTCAAATCATAGCTTCGTCAAATTGAGCCAGTTTACGGCTCATCAGTAAAACGTGTGAACTGTTTTTTAATGGAATAACATTTTGCCGTACATTTGGAGTGCCTGTCCCGTCAAATTAACAGAAATCTCGTCAACCAAATGATTTTAGTCGTAAATGACAGGTTGTCGTTGATTGGAGCTAAATTGCACTGGTCGTAAAATAAAGGTGGTCGTTAACTTTTTATTGCATTGCTACATTTTGGCCGTGCAGAGAACTTTCAATTTCATTTTATCTTAACCCAAACTTTATCGCAAAATCAGTTTTAATAAAACGAGTCAAAGGAAATAATGTTCTTCTGTCTTTTTACAACTACTCATTTCACTTTTCTGTCAATGCCCTTTATTATTTCACTAACAAGCACGCTGTGATAAAACTAATGTGGTTTTGCCCTTTAGCTGCAAACAGGTTCGGTCTACAGAATAGCGCTAGGCATCAAAAGTATCTTACAGTATTCGTGCCAAAAATATTGTGTGAACGACCAAAAAGCGACAACAAAGAGTACAAAGAGAGGTGAAGAGGAAGAGTCTGTGGTTTACACACACAATGTGAAGTTCCACATCGTAACTCACTCCTGTCAATTACTCGTACATTACAAAGGTCTCCGGGTCAAACCACGTAATACCAACACAACTGACCTACGTCTTTATAACTTTATAATGAGTGAAAAATCATAGCAAAATAAAGACCAACTTACTGGCTACTATTTAAGGACCTTGTTTCTTAACAGTTTGGATAACATTTCCCGCCGCTCTTTTAAATCAGAAACGGAAAAGCAAACTCAAATAGGTGGCTGGAACAGGAGTAATCTATGAAAATATTGCCACATCCTGTAAGTCCACGAACACCATTAAGCATTTAGTTTCGCTGTCTTCCAATTTTTAAACCTAGGCTCTTTGAAAAAATACTCCGCAAATTGTATTTTTGTAAACTAAACATGTTGTACTTCAAAAACACCTGATCGATGGCTCTAGATTTACCGTTGAAGGACATTACGTCAGAGCATAAGGTTAACACTTGTTCGTGGGTGGATGTGTTTAAACAACCTGATTTATCAATATTTTCCCATGAGCCAGAAGAAGGTGCCAAAATTTTGAACGTGCAGACATTAGAAACACGTACAATGGTGAATTAAAGGTCATTTACTTAATAACGCACAGTACATGTATCCAACAGACAAAAAGCCTTTGATCTCGCAGCCAGATCTGCTCGGTATAAGCCATCAGTTTTTAAATTTAATTGGAATGATGTGAGTTAGCGTAGTCCCCTTTAGCATTGAAGTTTCCATCAGATCCTACAAGTCACGAAAAGTAATGTTATAAATTTATTGTTAACGTCTAACGTTAACTTTAGCACTTGGATAAATAGCATGGTCGCCAAAAAGAGGAGTCACTGTAGTTAGTGTATGTACTACAGACACAGTGACTCTTACAATTCTTGCAATAAATCGCGAGTTCAATTGTATCTTTCAAGACATTAAACAAAAGCAATCTTGCAAACGAAAAGTGGAAGCATTTTATTCAGTTCATTGCATAATCTGCTTCTACTCGTACATAACTGGTAGCTGTTGTACCAATCCGTCGGAATGTCTTGTATTTCGAGGGTGCCTTCTTGCGAGCTGCATGAGAAGCCAGAGATCAGTGATCACCGTACAGCTCTGTATGAGGATCACTGCTCATCTAATCTATTTGTCTGGTCCTATCACCCCTGATGGATGCCATCACTCACAACACTATGCACTTCTATTCCAATAATGCAAATCTATGTGTAATTTCTCCCGCCCCATGTTATATTCATAATGGTACCATCTAAGCTGTTAATTAATCTAATATGGTTTCAGGCTACCGACTCAGTCCACCATACAATGTTTTTCTTTATGTCACTTGTGATGTACACCATACAATTTAAATGGTGTAATAACATGAAGCAGTACAAATGGTAAATTTTATACCGTGGAATACTTGTTTACATTTCATTGCATTCCTTTTTCGTATTATTGCATCATATACGGAACTTTGTATGGTGGACCGATTCAGTACCCTGGATTCTGTCAATATTTAATCGTCTACATTTCTAAATTGCTACATTGTAATTGCCACCCTGTAACAAGGCCGGCGGATATCCGGCCACCCTCTCCTAACCGGCCATTTAGGTATACATCTGAAGTGACCATCAATGCATTGTAGTCTCTATTGACCAGCCATCCTCTTATATCCGGCCATGTTCCCAATATTTCTGGGTGACCGGTAATAAGAGACTCTATTCTGTAACGTTTGTAGATCCCTCCAGTCACTTCACACGAGCCAAAACTAATGGTTACCAGCTCCCCATTATATATAGATCATTTTAAAACAGTATTTTAATACTTTTGAAGGTATACTTACAATCTACGCAGGTGGTTGAGGTTGGAAAATACTCCATACGGCAGCGTTCTCAGCTTGTTGTTGTGCAAGAATCTGTTCGACATAAAACAAATAATTGTGTAAATATTTCAGTGTGGATACGAAACTTTACAAACGCAAGTTTGGGTGGTTCTAAAAGTGTTATGGATATTATGGTTTTGCAGCATGTACAAAGCAGTGTTTTCACAAGTATAACAAGATCGTTTTGTATCAAAAGATTTTCGCCCAAAAGCTAAAAATATTTCCAACTTTTATCCAAATATTTTTCTTCTTGACACCAGTTATACTTACAAAACAGAGCAGAATAGTATTGGCTCTATGTGTTCAAACAATATCGGATGGGTGAAAAAAACTTAGATAAGTAACTACGTGTTCAAATAAAGGTAAGCAATTTTAAGCAACCCAGGTATAGCAAAAACGATTGTTTTCCAAGGGAGCAACCCATGCCACAGTGTCCACAGTAAGAAAAGGTGCCAAAATATATTGTAAGCAAAATGTTTGGCTTAATAAAATAGCGTGTAAAACTGCAAGTCGTCTTGCTGACTCCCATGGTTTACCTTCACCAACATATATTTTAATTGTATCTTTTGTTTTGGACTTTGGGATAACATTACAATTTTGTCGTTTTGGGATAACATTTCGGGGTACAATTGGAGTCACTCGCACACTAAACAATAAACAACAGTAGCAAAATACTAATATGGTTGAAAACTGGATCTGCCCCCGTCCAACCTCCCCCAACAAATCACTCGGAATAAATATCAATAAGAAATGTACATACACACACGATGTATACGTGTATACACCTGATTGCTATGTATACAACAATATACGCATACTTACAATCGCTCTAATGCTGTTAATTTACTGAAAGTTTCTGGATGCAATTCCTCTATATTATTGAAGTGTATATATCTGAAACATACAAGTTCACACTACACCCATTTTTTTATCATCAATTGTTCTTTGGCGCAGGGAATAAGTGGGATTAAAAAGTTTGGCTTATTTCAGAATTTTGAAAATGATCAGCGAGCAAGAATATGTCAAATTTCCAGACAGAATGACAATTTTGTTGAAAGACCGATAAGTTGCCCTAATAGCTGTATTTGCCTCAGGTTTGGTATTCCATTGTTTGTAATTGCATAAAAAAGTAGCATAATATTTGGCAAGCAAACAGGCTATAAACGCACAAAAAAGCTTGTGGCCGTACAAGGAAAAAGTTCCGTAAATAAATCGAAATGTCTCAAATGTTACAGATGCAAAAACGGTAAATTTCATGCATAACGCCCAGGGGTGTGAAATACGCTCAGTTACTTGGGTACAAAATGAATTTTACTTCAAACAATTGGTGCTTCTATTTCAATGTCAAAGGAGGGATTTAGTACGTAAACCTAACTGGTAGTGAACTGTGGTGTGTAGAAACATTTAATTATAATTGTGTGAATATTTAATTGACAACATTACGTGACTGGCTACATTTACATTGACATAAGTATAAAATAGCATCTTACCACCAGCAAATTGTCTTTCCCAACTATATATTAGGTGCAACATTAGAATTCTAAACGTGGTATTTACACTTTATTACAGGTGGGTAATTGATATAGTGGCAATTAACAATAAATCTTACAAAACGTCTCTTTGGAAATTAACAATGTAATGATTTCCATATAAAATTACTACAGCGAGGTATCTCAGCAATGATTTCCCACCTCCGTGGCATACTTACAATTGTTCAAGATTAGTTAAACCATGGAAAGCATCTCTGTCTATTTCACTGATGTGGTTCTTGTACAAATATCTACAAAAGAAATGGTAAGGTGATAAATTATAGTTTACACGGGTTGAAAATAAATACCATTAGCAAGCATCTTGCCTCTGCTTATCGTAACCATTTTGTCTATACCTTTTTACCTGGACTGCAACGTTGTAATGCTTTGGCCTGGTCACTATACGTTTAGATCTTACAATAATCAAGGTCACTACCTATTTTGGGTATTACAGAATTTATTGAGTGCGCGCGTGCGTGTTTGTGTATGTGATAGCGTTAAGGGTTACTAAGCGGCTTCGATTCCCAGATAGGGTAAGTGACACTGGCTAGTGGAGAAATAAATCAAGGCGTTACACAAAGGTGCAAAATTGGTACCAGCCCTTGTGTAGATACAGAGCTGTTAAAAAAAGTGACAAATTGCTACTGACGACTACTGTCAACTGCAAACAACTTTTTGCAGTAGAGATGACCACCTAGTCATTGAAAAACAAGTGCACAGTGGCAATACTTGGTCGGGTCAAGATCGGCTTTACAATATTGTTAGCTCTGATGAATACAGTGCACATCGCACAGCATAAATTTATCATCTCGCTGTGTTATAACATCTCCCAGTCATAGTCTGAAATATTTTCTACAAAATTTGTTTGCGGCCCAGTTAACACTTTGTACACTGCTGTGGTAATTTATCTTGTTTACAAGTGAACAATACCGATATTTTGGCTGTAAAATGATTCATATTAACTGTCATTACACGATCCCATTCATCATGTCTTTCGTTAAACGGTTCGGAGTGTCAGAAGTTCGAGCTATCCGTGTTCGAGCTAAGCGGGATGACCTGTAAAGAATTCGCGCTAGAACATTTTCTACAGTAGTCTTGGAAATAAAAAAGACGGCTAAGCTATCACAATTGTGGCAGCCAAAATAATCAAAGTAAAGGACAAGTTTATTTGCACAATTTTTATCACCAAAGAGAGGAAAACAAAAATATGCCGATTGACGAATAACATGCTGTTCGATTCTGTACGTGTCTGTCAGTTGAAACGAGGAAAAACCCTCGAGTACAGAGCGCAGGCTCAATGAAACATGTTGATACGATAAAATCCAGGCTGGATGATTTCAAAGAACTGGTTGTGTTGTGTTCAACGATGTAAATAGTGTAACTATAATCATTGATAATCAAGGTTTTTGTTTCGATAACAACGGTGGTAAAAGGTGGCCCTTATTACAACCGAATAATTATGTACAACCTAACAGCCAATTACGCTGCCATATTGCACATGCAGTAGGGCACTCTGGAATTAACAAGACTTTGGACTTGGGACTTTGGACTTTCATAACATCTCGGGAGTATGCGAAATCGACACTGTTGACCTGAAGTT